>JAQJVL010000823.1:0-137410 GCA_035578905.1 Stictocephala bisonia
CACAATTATTAAGTTAAACAAAGAAATAAACAAGTCAAGATTATAAAAAATTAAAAATTACATAACAATTTATGTTAAAACACACACACAACAAATAGACTAACAAACTAGCTACAGTTAGTAATGACAATAAAACGATTGCATACATCGCAACAACATGTTATCATCATATCATAGTTTGTACAGACAATTAAAAACACAGTTTTAAATCTAAATTAAATTTCTATAGGCCTATCGTCAGTATGGGACTTCTGGGTTTATGATTGTGTTGTAATTAGTTATAAATTACATACTAACAGTACATGGCGAGGTTATTATACATTATTTAACTGAGTTTGATCAACTGTTATTTTAATTTTAATAATTACTAAGATTAATGCTTGAATTTTATTAACATTCTGTTTTTTCCAATAACTTATAAACTTGTAGAGATTAAAATAAAGTGTAAGTTAGAAAATAATTAATTTTTTAAAACCTTTAATTTGATACGCCACATGACCTATGTTCTCACTTAAAAGTTTTTGGGTACAGGGCTACTAAGTTTTTTGAATTTGAAAATATTGGGTAAGTGATAGACAAATTACAATTATGATCATACGACATACTGTTTGAAAGCTTATCTTGTGCTCTTTCCAATGAAATATATTTGACACTTGCAAATTTAAGTACTAAAGTACCAAAGTAAAAATTTTAAAAAATCAAAAAAATTTGTAAAAATCCCTGCTATGTGGACAAGACTTAACATATTTTCAAAATTTGTTGATCATATTGTTCAGCGTTCAAAACCCTTTATTCATTTATTTACAAGCATAATGCTACATTACAGGAAAATCCCAATTACAACGTAGCACTAATAACTAAGAATTACAATCAGCATGATGCAAGTGTTTTTTTTAATCTACAAGACTATTATATTTATAATAGTTTTTATAAATATAATAGTCTATAATATATATTTTATTATATTTTTATATAATAGTTCTCTAAATATAAATTTATAATTATAGAATTATAAATATCTCCGCCCATAAGAATAACTTTCATCTAACAAAACTGAACATTAATATATTTTGAAAAAAATAACTATAAGAATGCTAAAACAACTTAATAATTTCATCAAAAATACACATAACAAAACAAATAATAATATAACAAAAATAATTAGCAATACAAAATTTACAATATACATTTAAAAATTATATAACACCTTAAAATGGTTAACATCACATGCTTGTGAAATGCGAAAGAGATAATTAATACAATAAATTAATTTAATTTGACTCATTTGATATATTTACAAACATTGTTTCTGAAACATTTTTTGAACTAAAAAAATATCTATCGACTTGCTCAATCAGCAAGTTAAGCGGATACAATCTTAAAAATTGTATGAATAGGAAATATACTTCTAAATTTGTGCGGTGGAAGATGAAAACGTGAATTAGGTCGAGGCATAGCAAAACTCATCCGTGACAGGAGTGCCGCATCATCGAACGCCATAAATGATATGACAAATGACCTATGTTGTATTTGAAAATGTCGAGATTCGAACCCATGAGTACCATTTCCGGGCACACTGTGTATTTTAACTGATACAAAAATAATTTTGTGACGTTCTCCATATGAGATTTATTAGGGTTACAGTTTGCTGCATCGCTCTATGTCAAATGGTTCTATGTCAGTGTGGTATTAAACAACCTGTATATTAAATATTAAGTCGGCAAAAGTGGCAAAGTGCTGTAACCCAGCTACTTGGGGACAAAGTGTTGTGGGGATTGTAGTCAAAATTTCTATGCTTGGTCCTCTTATAACTAAATTTTATAACTGATGGCGTCTACTGATTACCACATCCAAAGGTTCCCATTGACATGGACACTACCCGAAAAGTGTGGGGTGTCCGTCTTGGGTGGTAATCAATATCCGGATGTTGTAATAGGAAGGGAACTCAGTTTCTTGTCAGTTAGACCAATACATTGTTTCAGATTCCCTTAAAACAGTAAGTAGGTCCCTTAGTTGTCCTAAATATTGTGCTATTAATAAATGGCTCTTTCAACCTTACACAATCAACCTTAGTTACTAGGGGTGTAAAATGCATAGAAAAATCAATGCAATTTGATGCTCAAATCAATGATTCAATGCAGACCTAGTCAAAATGTCAATGCATTGAAGTATCATGATGCATAAATAGTTCCACAATGTATCATAGCCTTAGAATTATTCCAATGAGCAAGAATGAAGAATTATTTAGGAAAAAATGATTTCATAATAAATATATTTATTTATACATATTTTAGAATAAGTACTGAAACATTTCATATAAAAATCACAATCTTATTTGGTTTTCATATATAAATTCATTGGTGTTGCATTTATAATAGTTCACTTATAAAGTAAATAACCCCATTTTTATTTTCTTTAAAAACAGAGATATTGAATTTATTTCACTTATAAACATCGGTAATTTACTATAAAATTTTGGAGCACAAAAGTTGAATGATTTTCAAAAAGCTTCATTTTTTGGTGCAAGTATCGCTACACGATTCATAGCCCTCAATCTGTCAGAATATACGTTAGCACTACCCCTTGAATAGCCTACTCTAAGAAAAAACATGGTAAACAAATAAATATCTCAAGGGGAGCAATTACAAACTATTAAAAATTGGAAAAGAATGATCTCTGATTTTCGCAGTGGTGAAAACTATGACAATTTTTTTTAGCTACAAGAATAGGATTAATGGCAGACGAATAAACTCCATCCTAACAACATATTCCATATTGAAGTTTTGAATCAACCAGTGAACAGTATAAAAGTCTTAGAACCGGAAGTGGACAAATACGCCTTAAAAAGTAAAACTCCCTTAATGATGAATACATGTATTGTTTCAAATCAGTAATATGTGGCTTCCAAGAAAATCTGTCATCAAACAAAACACCTAAATATTTAATTTTTGTAACTTGCTCTATCTATCATTCAACACATATCACACTATTATTTCCAGCAAGCAAGCACGATTTACACTTAAAAAATAAATCTTGAATTTCGTTAGCTTTTTCACGAAGAGAAAAACGTATAAACAATGTTTTCACACTCAATGCAATTTTGTTCACAGTAAACCACTTTTAATTTTATCCAGATCACTTTGCATCTAATTCCTAATAGTAATTACATTTTCAGATGTGTAACAGTATAACAAAGTGCAGTATCATCTACAAAACAGGTTGGTCCACCCACGGCGAGCCTCAGCTACTGGGCGGGTCGCATGTGGCGGATAGCGAACGTTCCATCTTGTCTTTGACAGGGTGTGGACAACTGTGAATAAGGGGTAACCCCAATAAGCAGTCCCGGACCGAGGCCCGCAGGGGCAGCTGAGGTGTGCAGCTGACAGGAGCAGTGACCCCGCGGACCCTGAACTCAGCACCACACCCAACTCATACAATTACATGACACTGTCTCAGGGGCTAGAAGTAGGAATGGAGCCACCAAACCGCGGGTACTATGACCCTAGGGCTCTTGAGGGTACAGTTGTTAAAACCGGGATTACACACCGGGCTGCCAGATAGTACAGGGGCCCGACCTGGCCTCACCAGCATGTGGTGGCTGCCCTATCAGCTGGCGAAAATCCCGATCCTGTTTACACTGTCAGTTGGTGACTGGATGGGACTGTGTAAATGGGTAGGGGGGCACTTCCGAGGCCACAGGGGTCCCTGGGGGCGTGGGTGCGCTCGAGGGGAGGTGGCAAAAGAAATATGGATGGCCCTTGGGACTTGATTACTGATACACACACATACATACACATACACAACAAACATTTAAAAATGAACAAGGAACAAAAAGAAACAAGTCTGAACGTGCCAGAGGTAAGGGAGCAGCCCAGCTCAGATGCGAAGGCAGACAAGGGCGGCGAGTCTTCGGACCCTGCCCAGTCTGGCAATATTAGGACCATGCAGGAGGCCTTTGCGTGTGAGTCTCAGGCCCGGATGGATGAGGATGAAGAGTCTCTCTCATCCTCTCCACACCATCCCTCCCTAGAGGTGCAAGCCCTGCAGGAATGCGTGGACTCGCTGAATCTGGGGGAGGGGACGTCGGTGGGCCAGGATCCGGGGAAACCTGGACCTGGCACACTGGCAGATCCTCCGGGTAAGAGGAGGAGGCCCAGTGGGGCGGCGAGATGGAGGAGGAGAAAGGCGAAAGCTGGAGATCTGGGGCAGGAGGCAACGGGGAACCAGACGGACGCTGGGGGCAACCTACAGTGCACGTCAGGGAACCCTGCTGAGGCCCGGAAAACCAGCACTAAGCGTGGTAGGGACGATTCGTCGAACCAACCAGGCTTAAAAGCCTCCCCTACGGGAGTGGAGACCCAGGTCAACCTAGGAAGAAACCTAGGCCCCAAGGAACCACTCCGAAATCTTCAAAAGAAGAGAAGCGCCCTAAGGCCTCCTATGCCAGAGTGGCAGAGGTCAGCTTGAGGGTGGCTATTGTGAGAGAGGGT
Organism: Stictocephala bisonia; assembly: GCA_035578905.1. Classification (NCBI taxonomy): domain Eukaryota; kingdom Metazoa; phylum Arthropoda; class Insecta; order Hemiptera; family Membracidae; genus Stictocephala; species Stictocephala bisonia. The sequence continues at coordinate 4,491 of JAQJVL010000823.1, forward strand.
TTCCCTCTGGTTAAAATAGATCAGGAGGCACAGCTCCGGGATGTACAGGTTGCTGTGGGCTCGGAGGTGGACAGGCTCCTTGGTGGGGACTGGCTGCCGAGAATCCGGGACACGTACCTGTCGAAGGGTGCTGTCGTGGTGGTCTGCGAAGACCAGTCCACTGTGGACTGGGTGAAGACCATCACTCCTGGTTTGAAGATATGGGAGAGATCCGTACTGAAGGTAGTAGGTATGGATGCACTTCCTAGCTTCAAGAAGGTATTTATCTGGGTCCCGGGTCCCCCGGCGAGTACAGAGACATACCTAAAAAGATTATGTCACCTTAACCCAGGCCTCCAAACTGAGCTGTGGAGGACACTGGACCGTAAGGAGACACCTACGGGTGTCAGACTTGTGGTCATGGTGGACTCTGCCTCACTAAAGGTCATGGAGAATCAGCAGAGGAAGCTATACTGCGGAGTCGGCATGGCTACAGTCATGCTGCCCGTAGGAAACTCCTCTAAATAAGATAGGTACCGGTACTCTAATAGATGTAGGGTTAGGGCTTGACTTTTTAGGCACTAACTCTCTCAGTTTGAGTTCCAGGGAAAGCTACCGTCACGACGGTAGAGACAAGAAGAGGCTTGGGCTACCCGAAGGAAGAGGGGGACCGAGGGACAAGGAGCTGGAGTCGAGGTAATGGTAAGTTTTATACAAGCCAACCTCAATAATAGTATTGAGGCCTCTACTATACTAGCTAGAACTGTAAGAGATAGAGGGGTTAATGTTGCTCTGATTCAGGAACCGTGGATTCGGGATAACTGTATTAAGGGTCTTAACATTCCTACATATAAGCTCTACGGGGGATCGGGTGGGCTAAAGCCGCGGGCGGCCATTTTGGTTGCAGGCGTGGATAGTTGGCTCATACTGGAATTCTGTAGGGGAGATGTGTTTTGCAGCGATTATTAAACTGCAAGAGGTCAATGGCGTAAGGAGGAAACTGGTGGTTGCATCAGTATACCTCCCATACGATAGGACGACCCTCCCACGATCAAGAGAGATGGTGGTGTTGGTGGATTACTGCCGGAGCGGGAACCTTGAGCTAGTGGTCGGCTGTGACTCCAACTCTCACAATGAGGTTTATGGAAGCAGTGACACGAACGAGAGGGGCCTTGCTCTTGCAGAATACCTGGGAGGTACCGATCTTTTGGTACTAAATAAGGGTAATCTCCCAACCTTTTCGAACATCATTAGGAGGGAGGTTATAGACATAACTATGGTCTCAGCCTCAATGTTTCATGACATGGGGGACTGGGAAGTTTCGCAGGAACCCTCGTTGTCGGACCACAGACACGTCTGCTTTGTGCTTGAGGGCCAGACAACAAAGAGGGTGTACAGGAATCCCAGACAGACAGACTGGGCCTCCTATTCGGTGGAACTGTCTGACAGACTGGATCTAATTCCTAAAGGCCAGATTCGATCTGGGCAGGATCTAGAGGAGAGGGCGGCACTCTTTACGGAGGCTGTAATCACCTCTTATGAGAATAACTGCCCTTTGACACAAAGGGATGCTCGAAGCCGGAGATGAACCCGAGAATTAGAGGACCATCGAAGGAGAACCAGAAGGCTCCTCCACAAGGCCAACAGGTCCGGTATTGATGCCGACTGGCTGGCCTACCGGGAGTCCCAAAGAAACTACAGGCGAGATGTTCGCAGATTCTTTAGGAAATCCTGGAGAGACTTTGTTCCTCTATAGAGACAACCTCAGCGATGTCTAGGCTACACAAAGTGCTGGCTAAGGACCCTGGGGGAGGACTGGGACCCCTCATTAAAGAGGATGGGGAGTGGACCAGTTCAGAAGAAGAGATCTTGCAACTTTTATTTGAGACTCACTTCCCGGGATCCGTCGAGGAACCGGCGCCGGGCCCCCCCACTTTGGTGGGGTGGGCTTGCACTGGAACCTCGCACGGGGACTGGAGTGAGGCAAAGAAGGTTGTCACAGAGCAAAGGATTAGGTGGGCTGTTGAGTGCTTCGCCCCCTTCAAGAGCACTGGGCCGGATGGCATCCTACCTGTGCACTTGCAGATGGGTCTGGAGCCACTCCTACCCCACATGACTGCAATTTGTAGGGCCTCCCTGGCCTTGGGTTGTATCCCAAGGCTGTGGAGGACCGCAAAAGTAGTGTATATTCCCAAATCTGGAAGGGACACACATTCCAGACCTAAAGATTTCAGACCGATCAGCCTCATGTCTTTTCTTTTAAAGACTTTGGAGAGACTGGTCAACAGGCATATGAGAGACGGGGTATTGAGAGATAACCCACTCCATACAAACCAACACGCATACATGGCTGGGAGATCTGCGGAGTCGGCTCTTCATAGACTCGTCACGAGGGTTGAGGGGACGATTCGGCAGAAGGAGCTAGCCATGGGTGTCTTCACGGATATAGAGGGGGCGTTCAATAATGTCTCCCTACAGTCTATGATCGATGCTGTCGTTAGGACGGGCGTCAAGGGCATCATTGCCAGATGGATTCAAGCCTACCTACGCAGCAGAATGGTTAAGGCAACATTGAACGAAGCGTCAGTTCAGGTTGTAGTCGGCAGCGGCTGCCTCCAAGGGGGCGTCCTTTCCCCTCTCCTGTGGTCCTTGGTGGTTGATGACCTACTAAGGGCGCTGAACGGGATGGGGGTATATGCTCAGGAATACGCGGACGATGTGTGTATACTGGGCGTTGGTAAGTTTGCCAGCACGGTGTCGGACATCGTCCAGGCTGCCTTGAGATACCTAGAAAGGTGGTGTAGGGGCAAGGGGCTCTCTGTTAATCCTAACAAGACAGAACTTGTACTTTTCACTAGGAAGAAGAGGCTGGATGGCCTATACATGCCCACCATGGGAAATATGGAACTAAGAGCTACAGGGTCGGTTAAGTATCTGGGGGTTATCCTGGATGCTAAACTGAACTGGCTCAAGCACCTTCAGGAGAAAGCCAGGAAGTTCAGAATGGCTTTCTGGGCTTGTCGGAGGGCCATCGGGACAACGTGGGGTCTTAACCCAAAGATAGTTTACTGGCTATACACGAGTGTACTTCGGCCCTCATTATGTTATGCGGCTGTTGTCTGGTGGCCGGCCATGGCACAGAATAGTGCAAGGCTAACACTAGACAGATGTTAGAGAGAATGGCGTGCCTGGGAATTACAGGCGCAATTAGAACAACCCCATTGGCGGCGATGGAGGTCCTCACTGGGCTCCGCCCAATGGACCTGTTTATAAAAGGGGAGGCCTGTAAAGCGGCCTTCAGAATATGGACGACTGGTGGCTGGCTGTCTGGCCAACCAGGACTCCACGGGGGTATACTATCTGGGGACATTGGTCTGGACCCGTTGATTTCGATGGGAACAGACTTAATAGTACCTAAGTACAGAATTGACAGGCGGGTTAGGGCCTTCCTTCCAAGCAAAAATGAGTGGATGGGGAGTACCGAGCCCGCACAAGTCAAAGGAAGCGTCTGGTATACAGACGGCTCACTTATAGAAGAAGGTGCGGGTGCGGGGGTGTATGGGAGGGGGGCACGGAAAGTTCTGTCTGTACCTCTAGGGGCCCATGTAACCGTCTTCCAGGCGGAGGTGATGGCTATCATGATAGCCACACAAGAAGAAATTCTTCTAGGTGGCTTCGTAGGAGTAGTCTCAATCTGCTCGGACAGCCAGGCGGCGATAAATGCGATCATGGCACCACGTACCAGCTCTAAGCTGGTATGGGAGTGCCAGGGGATCCTGGAGACTCTTTGCCAGCGTAAACAGGTGAGACTCATATGGGTCCCTGGGCATGCTGGTATTGATGGGAATGAGAGCCGATGCACTGGCTAGGAGAGGGGCAAAGTGCCCGCTGCTGGGGCCGGAGCTGGCTCTTGGTATTCCTCTTCAAAAGGTAAAAAGAAGAATTGACAGGTGGACCTCTGAGGAACACGATGGTAGATGGAGGACCGAGTCCAGGCTCAGGCAGTCTCGTGTTCTTATCCAGGGACCGGATCGCAGGTACAGCGGAGATCTGGGTAACCGGGCCAAGGTGAGGGCGGTTACGGGAATGCTGACTGGACACAATCTTCTTAACAGACATATGAAGATTATGGGCCTAACAGAGGACTCTACATGTAGGCTCTGTGAGGAGGATGAGGAGAACTCCATACACATCTTTTGTCATTGTGGAGCTCTCTCATCTCTTAGGTACAGGACTCTGGGTGCCGCTTTTCTGGACCCGGAGGATATTAGAAGGGCTACACTCGGGGAGATCATGTCCTTCATAAGGGGGACTGGTCTCTTGTGACAGTGTCGCCAGTCTCGGGGCGCAAAGGGCCATGGAGTCTAGGCGCAGTGGGCTTGGTGACAGGACCACAACCCGGTGTATCTAATCTAATCTGGTCCACCAAAAAAATTACAAGGACACAGATGATTTATTCAAATAATATAGGATCTAAAATAGACCCTTGCGGCACACCACAGGTTACAGTGTCAGGTGCACTAACTGAATTTTGGAATCGCACGGCTTGAGACCTCTCCACCAAGTAACTATGAAACCAACTCCAAGCTATACCCCTAACACCCATTTTCCATAATATATCTAGAAGGATCTCATGATCAACTGAATCAAAAGCCTTTGTAATATCAATAAAAATTCCACATACCCCAAGACTGTCGTTGAATCTATTATAAATACTTCAACAAGAATTAACAATTAAATTAACAATTACTTCGGTAGATTTGTTTGGAACAAACCAAACTGATTATCAGATAATATACCGTTAATTTCAAAGAAGCCGATAAGATGTGATTTCATAATCTTCTCAACAATTTTTGAAAGAACTGATAGTATTGAGATTGGTCGATAGTTATTGGGATCTGAAGTAATACCTTTTTTGTGAAGTGGGATTACAATCACTATTTTCAAACAAGACTGGACCAAACTAAAATTGATCAAGTGAGCTAAAATGGGAGAAACTATATTATATACTGATTTTAATGCCATGGTCTATCGTCTTATTTGAAGATAGACTATTTATTCTTTTGAATAACTCTGTTTCATTTGTAGGTGAACAATAAAAGGATTTTCTCGAATTGATGTTATGAAATGTATCTCTAAACTCTTGTCCATACAATCTATCTGGAGAGTCCCTTAATTGATTTATTACTTTGATAAAATATTCATTAAATTAGTTTGAAATACCTTCTGGATCAGTAATAAGTTTATCAGGAATTGAATGAGAAAACACACCTTGTAGAGCCTGCTTAGTTTGAGAAGTACCTAGGATGTGGTTAGTAGTGTTCCATTGTTTCTTTATATTTTTTTTCGTTCTGTTGAAATTTATTGTAATAATAGTTTCTCTTTACCTGGTCCATATCACTTTTTAACTTATCTGAAAAAATTTGACAAACCTCAGAAATTTCTTAACGTTTGGTCTTTTTTTAACTTTATATGAAGTTGATTTCTGAAACGTTGATGTTTACAAATACTAACAGTCATCCACGGCTTAAGCAATCTCTACTTTTTTACTATAGGCTTATCAACAGCTGCTCCCTCAGTATGCGTTTTCACAATGTCGACAAATAACTGAAAATCTTTTGAAACACTTGTTTCATTGTAAATCCCTGACCAATCTACTTTTTCCAAAGTTTCTCGTAGTAATATATAATTAATTTTCCTAAAAGAACTACTATAATGCATCCATACTACAGTGTTTAAGGAATCACTTAATTGCAGTTCACAAACCATCACATCATAATCACTATGACCAGAAGGAATAACTGTGGTTCAAATTTGTATGTTGTTTCTTGAGCGGAAAAAAATATGGTCTAAACAGTTGTTTACTATAGTAGGCGAATTGACTAGCTGATCAAACCCATAACTAGCTATTATTGCCTGATAATTATCATTGGAATTATTCAAAATACATAAATTAATATCTCCTATAAATAACAAATTCCTATCACTATGTGAATCTACAAGCGTATTCAATTCGTGTAAGAAATTGGCACAGTGTACACGTACTATTATATTGACCCGCCCACCCACCCATAATACGTACAGTGGTGATGAACCGCCCACCCACACATACACGTATAGTGGTGATGACTCACCTGCCTACCCATACACGTACAGTGATATTGACCCACCCGCCCACCAATACACGTACAGTGATATTGACCCACCCACCCACCCATACACTAACAGTTATATTGACCCACCCACCCACCCATACACGTACAGTGATATTGACCCACCCGCCCACTCATACACGTACTCATACATACTCATACACTGGCACAGTGTACGCATGTAGCCGGAATAGTGTGAGCATGGCGACAGACAGGCCGGGCGCAACGCTGACCGTAACCTTGATGCGCATCAGCTGTTCTTACCGCAACAATGCAGCTGTCAGTGACAATCACTGATACTCTGAGCTTTGTTTGCCCCTGCTGTGAAGTGCAGCTTTGGCCAAGGCCATTTGTTACAGTAGCTCTTTTTAAAACTCTCTGAACTGCGCCAGTTGTGGTAGTCAGTTTTTTTTTTTACATCCCAAAATTAGTGGGCAAAGCTAAAGTGAAGGAAGTTATGACAATGTCTTAAGAGGGTGTACAAAGGGCGCTTAATAACAATTACATTATGAACAGGCTAGAAGGGTTTTCTAGTAGCTTATTATCTTAACAGCTTATTAGTCTAAAACTATGTAGTTACGACCCATGGAGGGCATCATTATATTTGATGGGATTTGTTCAATTTCCTAAGGGGGTGTTCACACGCCCCAGACAAACAATAGCTAGTAGGTCGGAAGGACCTACTATCCCTACGGAGTCATAATACTATCCTATGGTGGATCATCTAAGATGGCGATGGGCCTCGGTCGGTGAAATTCTGGGTCCCATTCCATCTGGCTATGTCTGCGATGTGGAGGAAGGGGGAAGTGGCGGCCTTCAGGAACATCCGCTCGGCCATGGACCGAACGTGCTCTTCCATGCTTGGAAGCTGGAGACCCACACGTATGACGTCATTCCTTACGAACCACGGGCTCCTTGTGATCCAACGCAGAGCTTTCGACTGCACAGCCTCTACTTTCCTACAGCTGGTCTTTAAGGTCAGGGCTCATCAAGCAGGAGCAGCGATCGCACAATCTTTTATGCAGAGTAAGGAGGGAAATCAGTCCGGTTATCCTATTGCATTTGGAGACTTTGGCTGTCACGTGAGGGGTGAAAGAAAGCTTCCAGTCCAAGAGAACTCCGAGGTATTTGACCTCCTTCTTCCAGGCTATGGGCTCGCCATCGAGTCAGGGGGGAAGGGGGCTCTTGGCATCTTCTTAAGCTTCTTAAATAGGAACGCCTCGCTCTTGTCCGCATTGACTCGGATCCACCATTTCTTCAACCAGGGTGATAAGGTGTCGAGCTGGTGCTGCATGAGGTCTGACGCATGGCCTCTTATAATGCTGCTGCAGTGGAAGAGGGCATCATCTGTATATAGGGAAAGACTGATGCTGTAGATTTTGGAAGATCGTTGGTGTAGACCAGGTACAGCACCGGCCCGAGGATGCTGCCCTGCGGGACTCCGGCTTCGATCCTTCTTCTTCGACCATGTACAAGTACCAGATCTCCTATCTTAAGATTTTGGTGTTCTTGTGTCCACTTTGAACTCTGTTGAACAGTGTGAATGTATTCCCGACCCCATCATTGCCATATTCGTTGGTGATAGGCCTGAACTAGATGCCAATGTTTCAAACGGTTGGAAGGAACGTCCTTAACATCAGGTTCTGAAACAGCGGCCAGAGAGGCTTCAATCAAAAAATGGCCTGGAGTTAGAGCAGATAATTCAGCAGGGTCAATGGAGAGGGGCGTGAGAGGTCTTGAATTCAATATGGCCTCCACTTGTTTATAATTGTATTTCCCATCATTCGCCTAAGATGATATTTTGCTCCTTTTACAGCTCCTTCCCATAATCTTCCCTGGTGAGGAACAGCGGGGGGGGGGGGGGGTTGAAATGGAAACTGATTCCGCGACTCATGCTGAAACGTTAAATATCTTCTTGAAGAGATTGACTGTGAAGGGTTAAGTGAATTATACAATGCAGAGCAGCGTTGGATCCAACAAAATTGGTTCCACAATCACAATAAAGATCAGAACACAGACCACGACAAGACACAAAACGAGTGAGTACAGCTATGAAACTGTCTGTAATAAGGTCTGTCACCACTTCAATGTGCACTGCCTTGGTTACCATATGCACAGATAAACTTTGATATGTTTCACACATCTAAGATTCAGAACTTTGGTCATGAATGGACCACAATAATCAGTTCCTGTTGATAGAAAAGGTCATACAGGATTAACCCTTGACCCAGTAGATCACCCATTAATGGTGTCTTATTGCGAGGTTATTCTTGAAGCATATAACGCACTTTAAGATACGCAAGGGGATGACACTGCGTGCTTTGAGAATCCACACTGACTGGAACTCTTGTTGAAAAACTGGAGACTCCAGATATCCAGAGTTGGATATCCATTTCCAAAGTTCGGAGCCTCCTCGACTTTGCAGTTTAATGAGCTGGTCTTTAAGTTCTAGAACTTTATCTTCTTTGTTTGCACCGGTGATTATGTCATCAACATAAGTGTTGTTGGTCTTCAGAATATGAGCTGCAGTAGGAAATGTGTGAACCTCATCTTCAGCAAACTGCTGTAGCGTTTTAATCGCCAAGTAAGGGGAGCTATTAATACTTGTAAGTGACAGTATTTTTGGTAAATGGAGAGATGTTCTTTGGGTAATCCCAAAGCATGATAATTCATGCCATAAGATCAACTGAAACTTCCAGTCATCTGGGTGGATCAGAGTTTGCCTATAGATCTGTCGTATCTCACAAGAGAAAACAAAATTATGTCACCTGAAATGTGTTAAGACGTCAGAAATATTTGTTTGAAGTTTATGTCCTGTGGACAGGATGTCGTTTAAGGAGGTCCCTGTGCTAGTTTTACAACTTGCATCACATACTGTGCGAAGCTTTGTAATACTACTAGTTTCCTTTGAGGTGAGATCTGGATCTGGACATTTTTCCATGTTCTCCAGGGAGTGGTATTCTTCCATAAAGTTGCGGAAGAGGGTGGCAAACTGAGGTTGAGTGTCAAATTCGCGCTAGAGAGAGTAGAATCTGCATTCAGCAATAGGCTGAGACGACCCAAAAGGAGGATGAACTTCCTTGAAAGGTAGACGAACAACGTAGCATCCTTCTTCGTCCCTTGTATGTGTAGACTGGAAGTTGACATCACAGAGTTCTTCTGCTGTCTTCCTACTGCAAATGGGAGGTTCTTCTTGGTTCCAGAAACGTTGGAGTGATGTATGTAGATCCATGTCACTTGCTGCATGGAGAGTAACATTGAGATGTGAAGGAGATACATTAGAGTTTGGCACAGATGACGAGAATGTGCAAGATGCAGAAACCATGACTACATAGCCAAAATGTGTTCCAATGACATATGGCATGTTACGGCCAAGAGAGAACTGTTCATTAGTAAACAGCTGGGGGTAGAGAGAACCACCTAGGACAACATCAATGCATCCCGGCAAATGAAATATAGGATCAGCTAAGAGGTAGCTTTGTATTTTCTATAACACCTTCTAAGAGACTGGTATTCGAGTTAGATCGACAGTTTAACTGTCTAAAATCAACATGGGATGTTGTGAAGATAGAAATTTGGACGGCCTTGAAAGGCGGGACTCAGCCCAAGTGTGGGTAGGTCCCCTTCTGGCTTTGGACTGCAGTGAAACGCGGGACTCAGCCCAAGCGTATGTAGATTTTGTAGGTTCCCTTTTGGCTTTGGACTACCCTGAAAGGCGGGACTCAGCCCAAGTGTAGGTAGGTTTTGTAGGTCCCCTTTTGGCTTTGGACGGCCTTGAAAGGCGGGACTCAGCCCAAGTGAAGGGAGGTCCCCTTCTTGCTTTGGACTGCAGTGAAATACGGGCCTCAGCCCAAGCGTAATTAGATTTCGTAAGTCCTCTTTTGGCTTTGGACTGCCGTGAAATGCGGTATTTAGCCCAAGCGTAAGTAGGTATCGTAGGTCTCCTTTAGGCTTTGGACTGCCGTGAAAGGCAGGACTCAGCCCAAGCGTAGGTAGGTATCGTAGGTCCCCTTTTGGCTTTGGACTGCCGTGAAAGGTGGGACTTAGCCCAATTGTAGGTAGGTTCCCTTTTGGCTTTGGACTGCCATGAAAGGCGGGACTTGACCTAGGCGTAGGTAGGTTTCGTAGGCCCCCTTTTGGCTTTGGACTGCCGTGAAAGGCGGGACTCAGCCCAATTGTAGGTAGGTTCCCTTTTGGCTTTGGACTGCCATTAAAGGCGGGACTTGTCCTAGGCGTAGGTAGTTTTGTAGGCCCCTTTTGGCCTTGAACTGCCGTGAAAGGCGGGGGACTTAGCCCAATTGTAGGTATGTTCCCTTTTGGCTTTGGACTGCCGTGAAAGGCGGTACTTAGCCCAGACGTAGGTAGGTTTCGTAGGCCCCTTTTGGCCTTGGACTGCCATGAAAGACGGGACTTGCGTTTTAGGTCATAAGGACAGAAACATTGTACAGCAAACTGGTGCATGTGTCCAATGTATGATAGATTTAAAATAACTTCAGTATTACTAAATAATTAATATTTTTATATATTACCAATATACTAAATGATAACAATAATTCAAATATAAGTATATCAGCACATATAAAAAAGGTGAATAAGTAATATAATAATCAATCAATAATAAGGAAAACAATCAGTGGACCAATTTACCACGTATCATTTAGAAATTCGTTGCTGTCATAGTAAGCCTTCTGCTGAAGAATTGATTGAATTTTTTCCCCAATTGCTACTATTGATAATTCTTTTTACAATTTAGGAATTATGTTATATGACACAGTAGATGTTGCTGTTTGATTTTTAACAGTCTTCTCCAGTGAGTCGAGCCTTCAACCTACTAACTAGTTTTGACTTTTGGAACTACTTGTAACTCCTTCGACTATTAGTAGACTGGTTGTCGCCTGTCAGTCGAGCCTTCAACCTACTAACTAGTTTTGACTTTTGGAACTACTTGTAACTCCTTCGACTATTAGTAGACTGGTTGTCTCCTGTCAGTCGAGCCTTCAACCTACTACCTAGTTTTGACTTTTGGAACTACTTGTAACTCCTTCGACTATTAGTAGACTGGTTGTCTCCTGTTTGTCGAGCCTTCAACCTACTACCTAGTTTTGACTTTTGGAACTACTTGTAACTCCTTCGACTACTAGTATACTGGTTGTCTCCTGTCAGTCGAGCCTTCAACCTACTAACTAGTTTTGACTTTTGGAACTACTTGTAACTCCTTCGACTATTAGTAGACTGGTTGTCGCCTGTCAGTCGAGCCTTCAACCTACTACCTAGTTTTGACTTTTGGAACTACTTGTAACTCCTTCGACTATTAGTAGACTGGTTGTCTCCTGTCAGTCGAGCCTTCAACCTACTACCTAGTTTTGACTTTTGGAACTACTTGTAACTCTTTCGACTACTAGTAGACTGGTTGTCTCCTGTCAGTCCGTCCACCAACCATTGTCTGACATGAACAATACTGGCAGTTTACTATCTTTGCCTCACCTTGTTTTAGACTGTTCCCCACTTGGCCACAAGGCTATGCGTTTATCAGCAACTCAGATCTGCACTTTGCAGTTGAACATTACTTTACTTAGAGACTTGTCATATTACAATTTTTTAATTTTTATCTGCTCTACAGGATAAGTGTGATTAGAGCACCATGAGATTAGATTTCTTCTAATTGGTTTTTATTTATTTTGAAAAAAAATTATTATTTATTTTAATTAAAAAGAAAAATAAGAGGATAAAATTAAAATGTGATCTCACGATGCTCCAGACAATTCTGTTAATTCCAAAAATTCAAAGTTGACAATTTTATTTTCATGAATATATCTGTAAGAACATGTATATCTTTATCTGAATTTGACACCGGCCTTACCATTTTGGCTACCCTTCGAGCCTCATCAACCCTTTCTTGTAGACACAAAACTTCTTCGTCTTCAGTTTTGTACAGAGGAAGTTTCTTTCCAATCAGATGTTCAATCCTTTGGTATAATTCTACGTCATACTGAAACATAACACACATGATTTAAGAAGTCAATAGAATATTGTTAAACTTTATAATGACAATTGTTTTACTTTTTTAAACTTAAAATAAAGATACACACATGATTTAAGAAGTCAATAGAATATTGTTAAACTTTATAAGGACAATTGTTTTACATCGTTTAACTTAAAATATAGATTCTAATATTTTGAATAACAGAGTATTTCCCTTTTATTTTCTCAAATGCTCAGGCAAGTTGTTAAATATTTTTATACACATGTACAAAGGGCCTTTCTAAAGTAATGCCAATTTGTGAGCTGTATACATAAAAAACTGCTTGTCTAAATTTTTTTAACTGTGGTGATTTTGATAAAATAATGTGGCTGTTGCTTTAAAAGCTTCATACTCTCATAAATAAAAACTGTAGGTACTGTCAACAAATTATAATTATTTATAAAAAAAGGTTTGCATAAATCTCTGTAATTTAAATTGAATATGTATCTTATTGCAATCTTCTGCAGTTTAAGAATTTGTATAATGTGTGAAGATATACCACCCCAGAAAATGACACTGTATTATCTTAGTTGTGATAGAAAATGACCATGATAAACTTTGAGTGCTGAATTTAAATCTGAATACTGCACTATAGTTTTTTATAGCAAACAATGATTTCGATAATTTGACACTAAGAAAGTTTACTTTAGAATTCCATGTTTGAATCCAGAAATACTCCCAAGAATTTGGTTTCATTGATTTAATCACATGCTGCACCAGAAGGAAAGTTTGTTGATCTATCAGAGATTCTGCTATTTGTTTTAGTTCGGAATGTAATTGAGTTGGTTTTTGAATAATTAAATTTCAGGCCATTTACTTGAAACCAATTAACAAGGTCCAGGAAGGTGTTTGTAACTTCAGGTTTTGACTCTGATATTGATCTTTGTTTAATTAATGCAGTTGTATCATCTGAAAATAGATAAAATTTGGAAGAAATATGGAAGGTAAATTGTTAATAAGTAGAAGAAAAAGAAATGATCCCAAAACAGACCCCTGAGGCACTCCATCAGTTAATTTTTTCAAAGAAGAGTAATAAGACACTCCACTAGTAGTACTAATTTTAACTCTTTGAAATCGGGTTTTTTAAATACATTTAAAAAAACAATCTTTCAGTTCTGCTGAACCCATAGAAATTTAGCTTTTCAAGTAACAAACTGTGAGGTACACAATCAAACGCCTTGGACAAGTCACAGAATAAGCCAACTGCAAGCTGCAACTCATACAAAGCGCCTAGTATGTCAGTGACCAATTAAAAAATCGTACTTGGGTTGATTTTCCTTTTTGAAATTCCAATTGTCTCCTATCAAGAATCTGATGTCTATCCAAATATTCTACCATTTCATTGAACACAACTTTTTCAAGTAATTTTGAAAGAGTTGGTAAAAGCGACATAAGACGATAGTTATCTATTTGTTTACTATTGCTTTTCTTGAACACTGGTTTAATAAAGATTATAAATAACATAACTAGATATTATTAAAAATTTAGCTTGTATCTACTATCAAATAAAACAAGTTAACCTCTTCCAGGACAGTGACACGCTTGTGGACATTAAGATATATTACAATTACACAATTTCCAGGATCTTATATGTGCTCTATGGTACATTTGATGCCATTAATATGTCTTCAGATACTTAACCTGCTTCTAGCTTGTATTTTATTTGCTGTTGGTTTTTATGACTTCATTAAGTGTAGGAAGTAGCCAATAAGTGGCAGTTTTAGGCTCACTTTTGACCCAGTAGTGAAATGGTGAGTGAAATAGACTCACTTTCGGGTATCTTCGGCTCCCGGATCCAAGATGGCGACCACGTTCGGGTATCTTCGGGTCACGTGACCACCCCGAGCTCTGATTGATGACGTCATCCAAGATGGCGGCTCCCATTTCCCGCCAAATTTTCTAACCTCACTTTTCCTAACCTCAAATTCCCGCCAAATTTCCCACGCTTTTCCCAGAATTCCCCAAAATTCCCGATTTTCCCCCAAATTCCCGATTTTCCCGAAATTACCTTACTTTTTCCCCAATTTTCCCGATTTTCCTCCAAATTCCCAAATTTCCCTCCAATTTCCCACATCATACTATATGAAATTCACTGTTAACCTTGTTATACTATATAAAATGCACTTTTTTGTCCAATATGGCGTCTTTTTCCATGTTATATTATATAAAATTCACTTTTTTGTCCAATATGGCGTCTTTTTCCATGTTAGACTATGTAAAATTCACTTTTTTGTCCAATATGGCGTCTTTTTCCATGTTAGACTATATAAAATGTACTTTTTTTGTCCAATATGGCATCTTTTTCCATGTTATACTATATAAAATTCACTTTTTTTGTCCAATATGGCGTCTTTTTCCATGTTAGACTATATAAAATTCACTTTTTTGTCCAATATGGCGTCTTTTTCCATGTTAGACTATATAAAATGTACTTTTTTTGTCCAATATGGCATCTTTTTCCATGTTATACTATATAAAATTCACTTTTTTTGTCCAATATGACATCTTTTTCCATGTTATACTATATAAAATTCACTTTTTTTGTCCAATATGACATCTTTTTCCATGTTATACTATATAAAATGCACTTTTTTGTCCAATATGGCATCTTTTTCCATGTTATACTATATAAAATGCACTTTTTTGTCCAATATGGCATCTTTTTCCATGTTATACTATATAAAATTCACTTTTTTGTCCAATATGGCATCTTTTTCCATGTTATACTATATAAAATGCACTTTTTTTTGTCCAATATGGCATCTTTTTCCATGTTATACTATATAAAATTCACTTTTTTGTCCAATATGACGTCTTTCCCGCCCACAACAACTCACACCCCGTGGGAAAATTCCCTCCCCAAAATTCCCTCATCCAATATGGCGGACTATACACTATAATAAATGTAAAAAGATGACAACCGGATCCAAGATGGCGGTCTTTCCCTTCAGGTACTTCCGGCGACCGTCGGCTACCTTCGTACACGTCGTCTGCTGGTCTGGCGCACACCCAAATGCCACGCTCTGATTGGATAGTCCCTTCTTCTCATTTTGAAAAACAGTACTACACAGGATGACGTAATCGGAGTTTCAGTCTGGACAGACGCGTGACCCAATTGCCCCCCCCCCTCCCCCCCTCAGCCATCCCTATATAAACGACCAACACATTCAATCCGTCTCACTTCTGCTCTTGCGCTCGTACTGATCAGACGTGTCTTCACTTTGCTCCTACTCGATATTAAACACTTTAACTTTATTCTATTTTGGACACCGTTCTCTGTACGGTATTTCAAAGTAATAATCAATATATTTACCTTTGTTCTTCCGATTTAATTCTGTGTAAAAGATGGAATCCTACGCCATAAACCGCAACCTCGTCACCATTTCCCGTCGGTTCAATACCACAGGAACCGACCTCCTTACTGTTCTGACCGAACATAAAAATAAAATCATGTCTGAAATAAATAACCACCTAAACAGGCTCGGGGGAGTTAAATGGTATGTCGCAGTCCAGATTAAATTTTCCAAAACAATAAACAACGAAGAAATCACAACAACACCCTTCTTTCACGGTAAAACTCGTCCTTTGCTACCTTCCGATTCTCTAGATGTACAATACTCTGAGGCTACAGACAAAATTTTAGAAAGCGTGGCTAAGTGGGTAAGTCAAGGTAGTGGGTGGGTAATAGAAAACGTTTTACGCCTAGATCTGTTCATTGTTAAATATCAACCTTTGTACGCC
The DNA here is from genome assembly GCA_035578905.1 of Stictocephala bisonia. Lineage (NCBI taxonomy): Eukaryota > Metazoa > Arthropoda > Insecta > Hemiptera > Membracidae > Stictocephala > Stictocephala bisonia. Next base: position 20,385 of record JAQJVL010000823.1, read on the forward strand.
TCTTCCTATATACCTACTCCTAAAAAAATTTCTCACCCCACTAAAGGAATTATAAATATTAAGAACGACGACAATAAATGTTTCCTGTACTCTGTACTTGCCCAATTGTTCCCTGACCTAAATAGACGCGTAAGCTATTTCAAAAAACTTGAAAATAAATTAAACATGTCTGGGATTAGCTATCCTGTCAAAATTACCGATTTAGACAAATTTGAAAAATTGAACCCCGCTTTATCTGTAAATGTATTTGGATTTGAAAAAGACGAAATTTATCCCCTAAGAATAACAAAAGAAAAATTTAGAGTTCATCACATCAACTTGTTACTTTTGACTACTGACACTATCTCCCACTACTGTTTAATCACTAACTTATCCCGACTGCTATCTCACTTAACTAAACACGACCCAGCTTCATACTACTGTGACTACTGCCTACACAGATTTTCCTCCCAACTACGACTTACTAACCACTTACCTTTGTGTTCACCACACGGTGCACAAAAGACCAGACTTCCTACTGATGACGAAAAACTAATGTACTTTAAAAACTATACACTTACTCACAAAGTCCCATTCACAATAAACTGTGACTTTGAGTCCTTTGTCGTTCCAATCGACACAGCACTGAACGACCCTACTACTTCACACACTACCAACACTGCCCATCACGTCCCCTCTGGCTTTTGTTACGTAATCATTGACAGTAATGGCAAACCAGTAAAACAACCTAAAGTCTATAGCGGCCCCGACGTTGTAGATACTTTTCTAAATTGTTTGATTGATGAGTCTAATGAGCTCTTACCAATTATTAAAAAGAATATTCCTATCAATATGTCTCCACAAGACAAAATTATTTTCCAAAATGCTACCACCTGTCACCTTTGTCAAAAACCTTTACACGGAGACAAAGTGGCCAATCATAATCACCTAACGGGGCAGTTCTTGGGACCCGCCCACAATTCATGTAATCTAAATTATAAAGTTCCCAATCATATTCCAGTCTTTTTCCATAACCTCAGAGGTTATGACTGCCACCACTTGATCCAAGGGTTAGGTAAATTCAAAAAAGAAAAACTGTCATGTATCGCTACTACTAGCGAACGGTACATTTCAGTCGCCCTTGGGTCATTACGATTTTTGGACTCGCTCCAATTCCTTAACGCTTCCTTGGACACACTCGTGTCCAACTTAGTTTCTGACGGGGCATCAAAATTCAAAATTTTAGGACAGTGTATGACTGACACAGACTTACTACTACGAAAAGGTGTCTTTCCCTACAATTACATGACAGACGAATCAAAATTTAATGATACTGAACTACCTCCCAAGGAGGTGTTCTACAATGACTTAACCAAAACGCCTATCACTGACGAAGACTACACACACGCACAGACTGTGTGGTCAACCTTTGGTATGACCACTATGAAACAATATCACGACCTTTACTTACTCACAGACGTACTATTACTTGCCGACGTATTTGAAAATTTTAGAACTACTAGTATGACTTACTACGGGATTGACCCATGTAACGTCTACTCTGCCCCCGGACTGGCATGGAACTCCATGCTGAAAATGACAGACGTAAAACTCGAACTACTCACTGACATTGACCAGCACCTCTTTGTCGAGTCTGGGATCCGGGGCGGTGTATCCATGATACCCAACCGGTACGCCCAGGCCAACAACCCTTACTTACCCAACTTTGACAACACAAAACCCACCAACTACCTCCTTTATCTTGATTGTAACAACCTTTACGGAACCAGTATGTCCGATAGACTCCCAGAGTCTGGCTTTAACTGGATAGACCCACAGGACATTGACATTACAAAAGTACCCGACGACTCCAACACCGGTTACATTTTAGAAGTTGACTTACACTACCCTGACCATTTACACGACTTACATTCCGACTTTCCCCTGGCCCCTGAACGAAAAATGGTGACAAACGATATGCTTTCCCCATACTGTAAGGACCTACTTCATGAACTCGACTATAAACCTCCAAAGACTGAAAAATTACTAACCACACTGTGTGACAAAACCAAGTACGTTGTACACTACAAGACTCTAAAACTTTACTTACAACTTGGACTTGTACTGACTAAAATTCACAGAGCTCTAAGTTTTAAACAGTCTGCCTGGTTAGCCTCATTTATCAATTTTAATACAGAGAAAAGAAAAGAAGCCAAAAATAATTTTGAAAAAGATTTTTTTAAATTAATGAACAACGCTACGTACGGGAAATCATTGGAAAATGTTAGGTCGCGTATTGATTTTAAACTTGTAAATAACGAAAAACAATTGGTCAAATGGACAGCTAGTCCCAGACTTAAAACATTTTTCGCATACAATAAAGATATCGCGGGATTGACTTTAAAAAAACAAACAATTTTCCTAAACAGACCCATTTATGTTGGATTTACAGTATTGGAAATTTCAAAATCAATAATGTACAACTTTCACTACAACTGGGCAATTGCAAAGTATGGGAAAAACATAAAACTTTGCATGACTGATACAGATTCTTTATTTTACAATGTATATACTCCAGATGTCTATGCGGACATGAAAAATGAATTACATCTTTTTGATACTTCAGACTATCCACCTAGCCACCCATGTTATAGTAATGTAAACAAAAAAGTGTTGGGAAAATTTAAAGACGAGTTAAATTCAAATCCAGCTAGGGAAATAATTGGCTTGAGAGCGAAATGCTACTCCGTTCTAAATTCTAATCTAGAGGAAAAGAAGGTAGCCAAAGGTGTCCCCCAAGTCGCGATAAAAAAACAATTAAAACACGAAATTTACAAAGACTGTCTTTTAAATCATTCGTTAAAAACAACATCCGCTCTAAACATCCGTAGTGAAAAACATAAAATTTACACACAACACATTTCAAAATTATCACTTTCCCCTTTTGACGATAAAAGATACATCTTGGATAATGGAATTGATACACTAGCATACGGACACCATTTAATTAGTAAAAAACGAACTTTAGAACACGATCATGATTCCATTAATAAAAAACTAAAACTCACTGGAATGAGATTGTAACCCATGGTTACTAACATGTCCGTAGAAACCCAATTTACGGCATTGGATGGGCTCAACCCGACCGTAGTGCAATGTAAAAGCTTCGTACTGGGCGGACCTTCTTCTTGATTACGGTAACTCCTACGCCAGGTAAGTAATGTTAAGTTAGTTTTAAGTAAACTCTTTTACCGTCAACCTTTAAAAAACAATCTGTAAAGTAAATTCTGTTATAATATGAACACTTTTGTGAGTTTACATAACTACAATTTATTAACGGATATCTCCAGCTCTGTGTGAATTTCTATAGAATACCGTACCATCGAGGTGAGGGCGGCCCAAATTTAATAAAAAATCGCCCGACTGTTCTCTAAGGCAGCTTTAAAACGTGTAAGACCTGAGGCGGTCCTGCAACTTGGGGCTGGGCTAATCCCCGTAAGACCTTGAGTCGCAGTCCGGGCCCTCGTAAGGTACGTGTATGATTGAATGTTACACTCTATGGCTGGACAGTATCCGTAGGTCCCGTGTGTGAGGGAGAGTAACCTACAAAAAAGAAAAAAACACAAAAAACCTACTGTAAAAAAACAGAATCAAAAAATAAAGACAAATTTATAATTAAAAACCCCTTTGTAAGTCTGTACGTCACATTGAAAGGCTTCTCTAAGTAAAGTGATGTCTTTACTTACAGAGGGACCCAAAAAAATACAAAAATAAATAAAAAAATTATAAAAAAACAATAACTAAATAATACTGAGAGGTAGCATTTTGTTGGTTGGCTACCACCGTAGTGAGCGAGGTTGGGGCTCATTACACTAAAATACCCGTGGGGGATACCAGTCCTCTATCGGGCGCGTCCCATGGGAATTGGGCAATGCCCTTCAGTTTTGCCTTCAGCTTACTTGAGGGTAGTGAGGAATTAAATACTCACCGTGAAAAAAAACTGGTTAAATCAAAAACATTAATAAAATCTGCGAGAAAGATCATGGTATAGTACAGAATCAGGAAGTGATCTTAGTAACATATGGTAAAACTTTCTATAAAAAGAGTAAATTCCATCCAAAAGTAAGAAAAAAATCAAAGATACATACAAATTTCAGAAAAAGAGTCATTTTACATAAAAAAGTGTTGAAAAATTTTTCAAATCAAGGAAGAACTACCAACATAGTACTCTCCAAACCCCTTAAAATTTAGTTAAAATGTCAATAAATAGGGTTATTTGTGTACAAAATATGTTATAATTCCCTAAAAGCATTAAAATTCAGTGTCATAACAATGATGTTTGTTCTAAACCTTTAAAATTATCTAATAGACTCTTTATAAACTTAGTTTGTGCTCAAAACAACACACAAAAGACCAAACACAAACTCTACATATAAGACTCTTGGTTGACCACCCACCTACTCAACATACAACAACTCTGATAGATCATCCACCTAACCATTACATAAAACCTTTGATAGACCACCAACACACATGAACAACCTACCTACGTAACATATAACACTCTTGACTTACCACACACCTACTCAACACACAAAAGACCAACCACACACTCTACATATAAGACTCTTGGTTGGTCGCCCACCTACTCAACATACAACACCTCTGATACACCATTCCCTTGAACATTACATAAAACCTGTGATATTCCACTCAATCACCAAACACACATGACTCTTAATAGACCAATCCACCTACCTCTGCACACACGATTCCTTAGGACACATCCTACACCCACCACTCATCCTACAGACAAAACTCCTAGAGAACTACCCATCCACCATAAAAACACTATTTCTTCATATAATCATGTTTAAAAAATAACATTATTACACTGTAAGATAGGTTTAATATAGCTAAAGACCAAAAGTGTTACCTAAAATACTGTTTTCTCTAGAAATATGAGAAAAAGTTAGGTTAAAAACAATGAACATAGAAAAAGTTAGGTTAAAAAAATGAACATAGAAAAAGTTAGGTTAGTAAACATCAGAAAAGTTCAGTTAAAATTAACAAACTCAAAAAATGGGACATTTTTTGTGTATGTTTATTTTAACAACTTTTCGGAAAAGTAAGGTTGATTGCTAGACTTACTTTTCTGATGTTTACTAACCTAACTTTTTCTATGTTCATTTTTTTAACCTAACTTTTTCTATGTTCATTGTTTTTAACCTAACTTTTTCTCATATTTCTAGAGAAAACAGAATTTTAGGTAACACTTTTGGTCTTTAGCTATATTAAACCTATCTTACAGTGTAATAATGTTATTTTTTAAACATGATTATATGAAGAAATAGTGTTTTTATGGTGGATGGGTAGTTCTCTAGGAGTTTTGTCTGTAGGATGAGTGGTGGGTGTAGGATGTGTCCTAAGGAATCGTGTGTGCAGAGGTAGGTGGATTGGTCTATTAAGAGTCATGTGTGTTTGGTGATTGAGTGGAATATCACAGGTTTTATGTAATGTTCAAGGGAATGGTGTATCAGAGGTGTTGTATGTTGAGTAGGTGGGCGACCAACCAAGAGTCTTATATGTAGAGTGTGTGGTTGGTCTTTTGTGTGTTGAGTAGGTGTGTGGTAAGTCAAGAGTGTTATATGTTACGTAGGTAGGTTGTTCATGTGTGTTGGTGGTCTATCAAAGGTTTTATGTAATGGTTAGGTGGATGATCTATCAGAGTTGTTGTATGTTGAGTAGGTGGGTGGTCAACCAAGAGTCTTATATGTAGAGTTTGTGTTTGGTCTTTTGTGTGTTGTTTTGAGCACAAACTAAGTTTATAAAGAGTCTATTAGATAATTTTAAAGGTTTAGAACAAACATCATTGTTATGACACTGAATTTTAATGCTTTTAGGGAATTATAACATATTTTGTACACAAATAACCCTATTTATTGACATTTTAACTAAATTTTAAGGGGTTTGGAGAGTACTATGTTGGTAGTTCTTCCTTGATTTGAAAAATTTTTCAACACTTTTTTATGTAAAATGACTCTTTTTCTGAAATTTGTATGTATCTTTGATTTTTTTCTTACTTTTGGATGGAATTTACTCTTTTTATAGAAAGTTTTACCATATGTTACTAAGATCACTTCCTGATTCTGTACTATACCATGATCTTTCTCGCAGATTTTATTAATGTTTTTGATTTAACCAGTTTTTTTTCACGGTGAGTATTTAATTCCTCACTACCCTCAAGTAAGCTGAAGGCAAAACTGAAGGGCATTGCCCAATTCCCATGGGACGCGCCCGATAGAGGACTGGTATCCCCCACGGGTATTTTAGTGTAATGAGCCCCAACCTCGCTCACTACGGTGGTAGCCAACCAACAAAATGCTACCTCTCAGTATTATTTAGTTATTGTTTTTTTATAATTTTTTTATTTATTTTTGTATTTTTTTGGGTCCCTCTGTAAGTAAAGACATCACTTTACTTAGAGAAGCCTTTCAATGTGACGTACAGACTTACAAAGGGGTTTTTAATTATAAATTTGTCTTTATTTTTTGATTCTGTTTTTTTACAGTAGGTTTTTTGTGTTTTTTTCTTTTTTGTAGGTTACTCTCCCTCACACACGGGACCTACGGATACTGTCCAGCCATAGAGTGTAACATTCAATCATACACGTACCTTACGAGGGCCCGGACTGCGACTCAAGGTCTTACGGGGATTAGCCCAGCCCCAAGTTGCAGGACCGCCTCAGGTCTTACACGTTTTAAAGCTGCCTTAGAGAACAGTCGGGCGATTTTTTATTAAATTTGGGCCGCCCTCACCTCGATGGTACGGTATTCTATAGAAATTCACACAGAGCTGGAGATATCCGTTAATAAATTGTAGTTATGTAAACTCACAAAAGTGTTCATATTATAACAGAATTTACTTTACAGATTGTTTTTTAAAGGTTGACGGTAAAAGAGTTTACTTAAAACTAACTTAACATTACTTACCTGGCGTAGGAGTTACCGTAATCAAGAAGAAGGTCCGCCCAGTACGAAGCTTTTACATTGCACTACGGTCGGGTTGAGCCCATCCAATGCCGTAAATTGGGTTTCTACGGACATGTTAGTAACCATGGGTTACAATCTCATTCCAGTGAGTTTTAGTTTTTTATTAATGGAATCATGATCGTGTTCTAAAGTTCGTTTTTTACTAATTAAATGGTGTCCGTATGCTAGTGTATCAATTCCATTATCCAAGATGTATCTTTTATCGTCAAAAGGGGAAAGTGATAATTTTGAAATGTGTTGTGTGTAAATTTTATGTTTTTCACTACGGATGTTTAGAGCGGATGTTGTTTTTAACGAATGATTTAAAAGACAGTCTTTGTAAATTTCGTGTTTTAATTGTTTTTTTATCGCGACTTGGGGGACACCTTTGGCTACCTTCTTTTCCTCTAGATTAGAATTTAGAACGGAGTAGCATTTCGCTCTCAAGCCAATTATTTCCCTAGCTGGATTTGAATTTAACTCGTCTTTAAATTTTCCCAACACTTTTTTGTTTACATTACTATAACATGGGTGGCTAGGTGGATAGTCTGAAGTATCAAAAAGATGTAATTCATTTTTCATGTCCGCATAGACATCTGGAGTATATACATTGTAAAATAAAGAATCTGTATCAGTCATGCAAAGTTTTATGTTTTTCCCATACTTTGCAATTGCCCAGTTGTAGTGAAAGTTGTACATTATTGATTTTGAAATTTCCAATACTGTAAATCCAACATAAATGGGTCTGTTTAGGAAAATTGTTTGTTTTTTTAAAGTCAATCCCGCGATATCTTTATTGTATGCGAAAAATGTTTTAAGTCTGGGACTAGCTGTCCATTTGACCAATTGTTTTTCGTTATTTACAAGTTTAAAATCAATACGCGACCTAACATTTTCCAATGATTTCCCGTACGTAGCGTTGTTCATTAATTTAAAAAAATCTTTTTCAAAATTATTTTTGGCTTCTTTTCTTTTCTCTGTATTAAAATTGATAAATGAGGCTAACCAGGCAGACTGTTTAAAACTTAGAGCTCTGTGAATTTTAGTCAGTACAAGTCCAAGTTGTAAGTAAAGTTTTAGAGTCTTGTAGTGTACAACGTACTTGGTTTTGTCACACAGTGTGGTTAGTAATTTTTCAGTCTTTGGAGGTTTATAGTCGAGTTCATGAAGTAGGTCCTTACAGTATGGGGAAAGCATATCGTTTGTCACCATTTTTCGTTCAGGGGCCAGGGGAAAGTCGGAATGTAAGTCGTGTAAATGGTCAGGGTAGTGTAAGTCAACTTCTAAAATGTAACCGGTGTTGGAGTCGTCGGGTACTTTTGTAATGTCAATGTCCTGTGGGTCTATCCAGTTAAAGCCAGACTCTGGGAGTCTATCGGACATACTGGTTCCGTAAAGGTTGTTACAATCAAGATAAAGGAGGTAGTTGGTGGGTTTTGTGTTGTCAAAGTTGGGTAAGTAAGGGTTGTTGGCCTGGGCGTACCGGTTGGGTATCATGGATACACCGCCCCGGATCCCAGACTCGACAAAGAGGTGCTGGTCAATGTCAGTGAGTAGTTCGAGTTTTACGTCTGTCATTTTCAGCATGGAGTTCCATGCCAGTCCGGGGGCAGAGTAGACGTTACATGGGTCAATCCCGTAGTAAGTCATACTAGTAGTTCTAAAATTTTCAAATACGTCGGCAAGTAATAGTACGTCTGTGAGTAAGTAAAGGTCGTGATATTGTTTCATAGTGGTCATACCAAAGGTTGACCACACAGTCTGTGCGTGTGTGTAGTCTTCGTCAGTGATAGGCGTTTTGGTTAAGTCATTGTAGAACACCTCCTTGGGAGGTAGTTCAGTATCATTAAATTTTGATTCGTCTGTCATGTAATTGTAGGGAAAGACACCTTTTCGTAGTAGTAAGTCTGTGTCAGTCATACACTGTCCTAAAATTTTGAATTTTGATGCCCCGTCAGAAACTAAGTTGGACACGAGTGTGTCCAAGGAAGCGTTAAGGAATTGGAGCGAGTCCAAAAATCGTAATGACCCAAGGGCGACTGAAATGTACCGTTCGCTAGTAGTAGCGATACATGACAGTTTTTCTTTTTTGAATTTACCTAACCCTTGGATCAAGTGGTGGCAGTCATAACCTCTGAGGTTATGGAAAAAGACTGGAATATGATTGGGAACTTTATAATTTAGATTACATGAATTGTGGGCGGGTCCCAAGAACTGCCCCGTTAGGTGATTATGATTGGCCACTTTGTCTCCGTGTAAAGGTTTTTGACAAAGGTGACAGGTGGTAGCATTTTGGAAAATAATTTTGTCTTGTGGAGACATATTGATAGGAATATTCTTTTTAATAATTGGTAAGAGCTCATTAGACTCATCAATCAAACAATTTAGAAAAGTATCTACAACGTCGGGGCCGCTATAGACTTTAGGTTGTTTTACTGGTTTGCCATTACTGTCAATGATTACGTAACAAAAGCCAGAGGGGACGTGATGGGCAGTGTTGGTAGTGTGTGAAGTAGTAGGGTCGTTCAGTGCTGTGTCGATTGGAACGACAAAGGACTCAAAGTCACAGTTTATTGTGAATGGGACTTTGTGAGTAAGTGTATAGTTTTTAAAGTACATTAGTTTTTCGTCATCAGTAGGAAGTCTGGTCTTTTGTGCACCGTGTGGTGAACACAAAGGTAAGTGGTTAGTAAGTCGTAGTTGGGAGGAAAATCTGTGTAGGCAGTAGTCACAGTAGTATGAAGCTGGGTCGTGTTTAGTTAAGTGAGATAGCAGTCGGGATAAGTTAGTGATTAAACAGTAGTGGGAGATAGTGTCAGTAGTCAAAAGTAACAAGTTGATGTGATGAACTCTAAATTTTTCTTTTGTTATTCTTAGGGGATAAATTTCGTCTTTTTCAAATCCAAATACATTTACAGATAAAGCGGGGTTCAATTTTTCAAATTTGTCTAAATCGGTAATTTTGACAGGATAGCTAATCCCAGACATGTTTAATTTATTTTCAAGTTTTTTGAAATAGCTTACGCGTCTATTTAGGTCAGGGAACAATTGGGCAAGTACAGAGTACAGGAAACATTTATTGTCGTCGTTCTTAATATTTATAATTCCTTTAGTGGGGTGAGAAATTTTTTTAGGAGTAGGTATATAGGAAGAGGCGTACAAAGGTTGATATTTAACAATGAACAGATCTAGGCGTAAAACGTTTTCTATTACCCACCCACTACCTTGACTTACCCACTTAGCCACGCTTTCTAAAATTTTGTCTGTAGCCTCAGAGTATTGTACATCTAGAGAATCGGAAGGTAGCAAAGGACGAGTTTTACCGTGAAAGAAGGGTGTTGTTGTGATTTCTTCGTTGTTTATTGTTTTGGAAAATTTAATCTGGACTGCGACATACCATTTAACTCCCCCGAGCCTGTTTAGGTGGTTATTTATTTCAGACATGATTTTATTTTTATGTTCGGTCAGAACAGTAAGGAGGTCGGTTCCTGTGGTATTGAACCGACGGGAAATGGTGACGAGGTTGCGGTTTATGGCGTAGGATTCCATCTTTTACACAGAATTAAATCGGAAGAACAAAGGTAAATATATTGATTATTACTTTGAAATACCGTACAGAGAACGGTGTCCAAAATAGAATAAAGTTAAAGTGTTTAATATCGAGTAGGAGCAAAGTGAAGACACGTCTGATCAGTACGAGCGCAAGAGCAGAAGTGAGACGGATTGAATGTGTTGGTCGTTTATATAGGGATGGCTGAGGGGGGGAGGGGGGGGGGGGCAATTGGGTCACGCGTCTGTCCAGACTGAAACTCCGATTACGTCATCCTGTGTAGTACTGTTTTTCAAAATGAGAAGAAGGGACTATCCAATCAGAGCGTGGCATTTGGGTGTGCGCCAGACCAGCAGACGACGTGTACGAAGGTAGCCGACGGTCGCCGGAAGTACCTGAAGGGAAAGACCGCCATCTTGGATCCGGTTGTCATCTTTTTACATTTATTATAGTGTATAGTCCGCCATATTGGATGAGGGAATTTTGGGGAGGGAATTTTCCCACGGGGTGTGAGTTGTTGTGGGCGGGAAAGACGTCATATTGGACAAAAAAGTGAATTTTATATAGTATAACATGGAAAAAGATGCCATATTGGACAAAAAAAAGTGCATTTTATATAGTATAACATGGAAAAAGATGCCATATTGGACAAAAAAGTGAATTTTATATAGTATAACATGGAAAAAGATGCCATATTGGACAAAAAAGTGCATTTTATATAGTATAACATGGAAAAAGATGCCATATTGGACAAAAAAGTGCATTTTATATAGTATAACATGGAAAAAGATGTCATATTGGACAAAAAAAGTGAATTTTATATAGTATAACATGGAAAAAGATGTCATATTGGACAAAAAAAGTGAATTTTATATAGTATAACATGGAAAAAGATGCCATATTGGACAAAAAAAGTACATTTTATATAGTCTAACATGGAAAAAGACGCCATATTGGACAAAAAAGTGAATTTTATATAGTCTAACATGGAAAAAGACGCCATATTGGACAAAAAAGTGAATTTTATATAATATAACATGGAAAAAGACGCCATATTGGACAAAAAAGTGCATTTTATATAGTATAACAAGGTTAACAGTGAATTTCATATAGTATGATGTGGGAAATTGGAGGGAAATTTGGGAATTTGGAGGAAAATCGGGAAAATTGGGGAAAAAGTAAGGTAATTTCGGGAAAATCGGGAATTTGGGGGAAAATCGGGAATTTTGGGGAATTCTGGGAAAAGCGTGGGAAATTTGGCGGGAATTTGAGGTTAGGAAAAGTGAGGTTAGAAAATTTGGCGGGAAATGGGAGCCGCCATCTTGGATGACGTCATCAATCAGAGCTCGGGGTGGTCACGTGACCTGAAGATACCCGAACGTGGTCGCCATCTTGGATCCGGGAGCCGAAGATACCCGAAAGTGAGTCTATTTCACTCACCATTTCACTACTGGGTCAAAAGTGAGCCTAAAACTGCCACTTATTGGCTACTGTAGGAAGAATGATAATGATTTTGACAATGCACCATCTACATTGTAACAAGTTTCGAACTTAAAACTCAGAAACTTGTTTGGTAAACAATATTTTATTTCATGGTTTAAAATCATTTAAAATCAAACAAGATTCCGAAAATCAGACCTGAACCAATCTTACTAAAATAAATTTAACTAAGAAACCAGATTTTTCATATACTTTCTAAATTATTTAATTCATTAAACACTTTATGATTTGCAAAAGAAATTCTTTGGTGCTAATCATACCACCAAGGTAATCATTCTTGTACCTGCAGGTTTTACATTACTTAGAAATAAATAAAAGTGAAATAATGGGGAGGAGGGGGCTTGTTTAGTATTAATTGTTCATTGTACTGTTTAAGATTGAGCTTTTTTTTTTTATTCTCTATTTTTATTTTTGAATTAAAGAACTCCCTTCCACGCACAAGCCTTGGGCTTATGTGGAAGGTACTCACATATAAAACATGTAGATTTTTTTTTTTTTCATCTACCTTTTGTATAACCTTGTAAGTGATATATATCGATGTATTTATTTTCTTCATATAACTATGTATCTATGTAACCTTATGATTTATATTTGAGTGAGTAAATAAAGATTTTGATTTGATTTGATTTGTTAAGGTTCTTTACAAACCTAGGAGACTAAAGATGTTTGTCAGATGAGAAGCTAAAAAAAGAATTACATAGATAAAAGGGGTTACCTGAGTGACAAAGGTAATAGCCTTTCCTGACCGGCCAGCTCGGGCTGTACGTCCAACACGATGAATGTAGTCTTTGCTATGTGTCGGGATATCAAAGTTGATGACAACGTCTACATGAGGAATATCCAAACCCCTAAAATAATAAATTTCACTTTTAATGATTGGAAATATCAAATGAGAATTTTGTTTGTAAATTTAAAAAATGTATTTTAAGCAATAGTACTAACAAATCTTTCCAGATAATGTTTAGGTTGAGGTTCACTATTAATTTTCTCACTTTCAGTACTAAGGCCGTATTTTCGTTTTCACCATGTATGGCTGCATACATAAATTAAAAACTTACCCCAATGGCTAAATTTTTTTTGTCAAAAAATCATTTTTGTGATTGTGTAATACTTTTTTAATTAGCATAATACATGTTGGTATATACACAGTACAAGTAAACGTCACACAACACAAATTTATTACAATATAAGCACAAAATGCACAAATATATTACAATACAAGTGCAAAATGCACAAATATTATGGTGATCGAAGGATAATATTTATGCATTTTGTGCTTATATTATAATAAATTTGTGTTGTATGACGTTTACTTGTACTGGATTGTGTAATGTCAATTTATGACTGTCAGAAGTAGTCTGCATATGTGGAAGGCTCAAAATAATTAATTTTTATGTATGGCCGTTTAGTCAGCCATCAGCCCCTGGTGAAAGACTGCCAGAAATTAATGTCCAAGATTTTTTTACAACACTTTATTTTGTAATAAACTAGTTAGTGATATAACGAATCAAGTAAAACCAAATAAAAAGATTAAAAAATACTATTATTACGTCCAATTCTGACATTTTCCATAATTAGTCTAATCTGAGATAAATATTTCAAAACATGCTACAAGACACAATACAGGTTGGTCTCGGCGTTTGTAGAACATAAATACAGTACTTTTAATTTTTCCTTCTTTGAAGTACATTTTACATCTTTTTTGATTCATTTTATTCCTAATATATTGAAAAATACAGTAATAAAAACTCAAAAAATAACCATAACCAGAAACTAAAAACCATGTACTACTCTACTCGTTGGATACTGTAGAAGTGCGGGACCTACTGGCAAGCGAACCTGACAAAGGCTGGGCAAAGACTGATTCAATAGTGTGAATGAGGCAGTATGGCCAACTAGACGGCCATCAGCCACCACGGGTGACAACCGCTTGGCCGACTAGACGACCTCACAGCCACTAGGGGTCGGACAGCACGGCTAACATTATGGACACATAGTACTGAATGTGTTAGTGTATTTTTATTTTATTTTATTTTCTTGCTATAAAACAGGATATCCCAATTACATTATAACAGAACAAATATATTAAAGTTCAATATAGTGGTTTGAGTCAAGTCCAATTTCTCTGAAGAACAACCGGAGCACAATATTTACATAAAAAACTAAAAATAATGATCACAATATCATAATAAACATTCTATAATACTTAGCAAATAAGTTTCAACAAGTTATTACATAACGTCTAAACATACCAAAATAAATATAAATAAACAACAATAAATAAAACAAACAAGTAACATTAATAAAGATAACATTATAATAAATACATTTTTAACCCATAAAATCAATTAAAAAACAACGATTTTCAACCGTAACAGTTTTAGGAGATTTATTGAATTGTAATTAATTATATTACAGGAATAAAATGCATTTATTTTTAAAAATATATAAATTATCAAAGTGAATATTATTATCAGATCCCTGTAAAAGTATTGTGTTATAGGATCTCATCATCTGCAACAGAAGGAAGGACGCTCTCATGGCCGTGCGCGAGTGAGGTATATGAAACAAAAATCGATTTCTGCTGTTAAAGTTTGGTACGCGGTAAGTGAGAGCTTCCAGGCAGCACGCATCATCCACCCTACAATGCACCAGGCCCCATAGATAAGACTGCTCCATGACCCGTCTCCTCCGGCTCAGGCTCTCTAATCCAAACATCCCCAACAGCCCATTGTAAGGAATTAAATAAGTGTAAACATTAAAACATTTAAAATATAAATATCTTAAAAATCTCTTTTGCACACGCTCAATCATTTCTTCATAAATTAAATTACATGTGTAGAACTCCATACAATGGCTGCGGTCTCAAGTCTCGATCTGACCAAGGATGTATATAATGCAATGAAAGATCGAATGTTTTTAAAGTGCACTCCTTGTCTTATTATAAATCCCAACATACGACTTGCTGAGTTCACGCAAGTTTCTATGTGCTTTGTAAACGACAAATCACACTCAATTATAACCCCCAAATCTTTAACTGAATTGACTCTTGCAACTGTCCGCCCATTTAATCGGTAATTGAAATTTATGTGATTTTTTGCTCGAGTAAATGACATAAAATGACATTTTGCAACATTAAAGCTCATTTTATTATCGATACTCCAAGTGTAAACATTATCCAAATCAGTTTGTAAAACCTCAGCATTGCTCAGTGAAGATATGTAATAGAAAAGTTTTAAATCATCAGCAAATAACAGGGGTTTTACTGTTTTAACATAACTGCACAAATCATTAATCATAATTATACAAAGACAAGGACCTAAATTTGATCCCTGTGGTACTCCCGATTGTACTAGAAAAGAAGATGATAAATAACTTTTATATGAAACAAACTGTTTTCTATTTATTAAATAGGAATGGAAAAGTTTTACTAAATTATCTGACAAACCGTAATAATGTAATTTTTTCAATAATAATAGATGATCTACTTTATCAAATGCCTTGCCCAGATCGAGATATATTGCGTAAGTCTGAGTCATTAAATCCAATCCAGAGGAAATGTAATTTGTAAAATTTAATAAATTTGTGTTAATAGAGCGTCCTGGCAAAAACCCGTGTTGATCACAAGATAAATACTTATGAAAATAATTAAATAAATATTTATAGATTATACTTTAAAACAGTTTAGCTGGGGCAGACAATACCGCCACCGGTCTGTGATTTATTATCAAGGATTCTTTGCCGCTTTTAAAAATAGGTGTTATTTTTGTCAATTTCCATTTTTCAGGAAAAATACCTGTCTTTAAAATCAAGTTGAACAAATAAACTAACAGTTTGATAAAAATATGGGCACATCCTTTAAATATGTATCGAGGCAATAAATCCGGACCCTCCGTGGTTTTTGACTTTAATTTTGTAATAGCTAAACTAACATCTTGTTCGGTGACCCGGTCCAGAGCAAGACAACCTGCCCCCACCATGGAAGCCCCACTCACCGCCATTTCTACGGTCGGGATCACTGTGTAATTATTGTAAACCAAGCAAAAATATTCCTTAAAACTGTCAACAATTGAACTACCGTTATCAAGTTGAACACCCTTAAATTCCATTACTAACAAATTTTTACTGGCTGACTTTACTTTCTATAAATTTCCAAAATTGTTTACTATCTCCAACGATATTATTTTCAACTTCACGAGTAAAATTATCATAAGCAACCTTAATATCATTTTTTACTTTTGATCTCAAATTTTTAAATCTAATATAGCAGTCTTGGTCGCCAAAACGTTTATACTTTTTACGGAGCTTTTCTTTAATCTTTAAATTTTGAATAATTTCTTTAGAAAACCAAAAAGGAAAATTTGAAGCTTTGTTACATTCATAAACATTTGTTAAGTTACATGATTTGGCTTGTATTGATAAAATTGTATTATTTTACTTTCTAAATATTTTAGTTAAATTACAGTCATTATATAGAACAGGGGCCTTGTCGATTTTTTGGCTGCCATTTTTTTCATAGTAGATACATATCCAAGAAACAAGAATATCATAGTTTTTCTGCAGAAAAAATCACGAAAATGAGGAAAAATATATTTTTCCTTAACACGTTCACTGCGCATGTCGCGGATCTGAGACGGGAGGGCAGAGCGTACGGTGCGCGCGTCGCGGATCTGATACGCCCTGTAAAGCCATGTACAATGCCTTAGTATGAGCTTAGCAGTTTACGGGGACGGACTATACGTTGTGAGCATGTCAAGTTGAACCTATATAACAATCGTGCGTAGTTGGTTTTCGGTTCAGTGTTTTTATTACTATACTAATATTTATGTTAGTGTATGTGTAATTTGTGTCTTTTGTGCTGTGTTTTATATTATTTTCATTTTATATTACTTATTAGTTTAAAATGGCGGATAGTTGTGATTCTGAACATGAAATAAATAGTGATGTTGACTTTGACAGTGACTCAAGTAACGATACACCAGCGGAAAGTTCTTCGGATGAAGATGACAATGTAGACATAAACTATAACCCTGTTTGGAGTAACCGAACTCTAGGCCTAAGGGAAATCCCATTCACTAAAGAAAACAAACTTTTAGTGCCTATTCCTGGGGATAATAGGCCTGTTGATTGGTTCTTTTTGCTATTAGACGAGCCACTACTGGAGTCAATTTGTAAATACACAAATAAATATGCATTGGAACTGTTCTGTGGTCCAAATACTACTGATCAATCACGAATTACTCGTTGGAGAGAGTTGACTGTGCCTGAGTTGAAAATCTTTTTATTACTAAATTTGCCATGCTTTAGGGAGTACATGAGTAGGGTCCGGTTTTTGCTCATTCTCAGATGTATACACTTCTTTAAAATCATACCACCTGGTCAGCCACAACCTACAGATCGTCTCTACAAAATCAGGGAGCTTATTGATTATTTTAATAACAAAATGGCATCAGTTTATTATCCGTCTCGAGAGTTGTCCATTGATGAGTCAATGGTTCTGTGGAGGGGCAGACTCATGTTCCGACAATATATCAAAAACAAGCGACACAAGTATGGTGTGAAGCTTTACTCAGTGACTGAACCAGATGGACTTATTATGAAATTTTTGGTGTATGCCGGTGCTGATGACGATATTTCTGGCCAGGGTCACTCTGTAAAAGTTGTGATGAAGCTCATGGAGAGGATGTTGAACAACGGCCACTCGTTGTATCTTGATAATTTTTATAATTCTTTTCATTTGGCAGCAACACTACTTCAAAACAACATCTACTGCACTGGAACTCTTCAAATGAACAGGAAACTCAACCCTGAAGACGTGAAAAATGCTGTATTGCAAAAAGGTGATACAGTGGCTCAATATGCTGAAGGAGTCATGATTGGTAAATGGCGCGACAAGCGTCTGGTAATGTATATTTCGACAGAATTTGAAAATGATATGGTGATGGTGGTTAACAAAAGGAAACAGGAAAAACAAAAACCGAACCCCATAGTGCACTATAACGCACATATGAAGGGGATTGACCGATCCAATCAAATGATAGCGTATCACCATTTTGAAAGAAAAACCGTTAGGTGGTATAAAAAAATTTTTATCCACCTTATTCAGATGATAACCATCAATGCTTTTCATCTGTATAACATTGAAAACAAGAAAACAGACAGAAAGAAAAAAATGCCACTGTATGACTTTCGTTTTCTATTGTTGGAAGAACTACTGCCTCCTAAAGCTGGACCTGCTGTTCGCACCCCTCCTCAACGAAACACACTTCACAGACTAGTGAAAATATCTGATGTGGACGGTAAAGGATCTACTAAAAGAAAACGATGTCGACAGTGTTCAAAGCAAAAAAAGAAGCAGCTCACTACCTTTATGTGCTCTCTGTGCCCAGAAAGTCCTGGGCTGTGTGCAGTTGACTGCTTCGATTTGTTTCATAGGCAAATGTAAGAAATGACGAACTGTGGGTGGTGGGAGGGGCAGTATATATTGTAAATAAGTAATACTACATACAGTTCAATACATATAGTGACAAACTATTGGTTTTCTCCACTTTTATAAGACTTGCACATTGGAAGACTCTCGTGGAGTGCGCGCGTCGTGAATCCGAGACGGCATCTGTGACGTCACAAAAAACTCCTTTTTTGGATGTTTTGAACTCAATTGATGGAAAATTGACGAAATCATACCTATTGGTAAGTGTTTCACAAAGAATATTTTTTAGCATTTTAGGACCTACTACTAATAATTTTTAGCAGTGAACGTGTTAACACTAAAAACTCCACCAATGCCTGAGGCATCAATGCATCCCAGCCCGAAATACTGTCGACACCTCAGACGTTGAAGATCAGCAGTCGTATAAATCGATCATTTCTTGCTTATTAAACTTGCTTATTAAACTTATTTACCAGAGCAAACAAAAGGCAATGCAATATTCTTTCATTCTATACTCTTTGAAATGATGAAGAGTAACATTAAAAACTTATGTAATTTTTATTATTTGTTGTCAGCTGATGATGCTAGACTAGTGATGCAAACGACTAGTGTTGCAGCTGTATTTATATTTTCTAAAAGTTATACATCTATATATTGCATATCATTTCAAAAGGAAATTAAATTGTGTTTATTCATTATAAAGACACTGATCGTCAAAATATGGCCAATGAGTTTGATGAGAGTAGATGAACGAGTGAAGTCATTGTTACCAACTAAGGTTGACTGTTCCTCAGAAAAAGCTATTTATTAATAGCCCAATAGCCAGGGCAACTAAGGGACCTACAGCTTTACATGGAATCCAAACCGCATAGTGTTGATCTGATTTTTAGCTAACTAACAAGCCTGATACTCAGTTCTCTTCCCTACACAACATCTGAACCTTGACTATCATCTAACATGGACACCCCAGACTTGTGTAGTAATGTCTATGTAAATGGCAACCATTGAGCGGACGCTGTGATGGTATTAAGAGGACCGAGCATAGAACCTATCGCCTACAATCTTCACAACACTTTGTCCCTAAGTAGCTGGGAACAGGACTGTGCCAGGGAATGTTGTCATGGAAACGTTATTCTAAAATTATTATACATGAGACATAATGTAAACATTTTGAAAAAATTAAAAAAAAAATTATTTTGCTATAACTTTTTTGAAATGTTTAAAAAAACAAAATTACTTATATATTATGCTTCTACATGTTTTTCTGAAAAGAATGGTATTTACAGTAAACCTCGTTTTATCAGGTGGTTATTCGATGGACGGTAAATATTTATTTTCTAGTTGTTACACTGCCGTACAAACATTCAACGTTGTCTAATGGCAGCACCGGCGATAAACTTATTTCAACCGCATTGCTTGCGTAGTGTCATAGACATGCAGGCGTGCAGACATGGTTACTGATACACAGCAAACTGTACATACTGTATTGTATTTGGATTTGTTCTTGGGCGATCCATACTGAGTGCTAGCATTGCTAGCTGCCATGTCACAAACTTTTTATTGTTTCATTTCTATTAGTTTCCACTGAGTTGTGTACGTAAGCATTTAATTTAGTTAGGTTGTGTTAGTTTAGATATACCTATTAACTTTGAAGGGTTTTAACCAACCACGCTACACACCAATTAATAACAAATTCTAACATAACCTAACCAAACCTAACATAATCTAGCCTGTCAATACTCAACCTAGCCCTATCCTAACAGAATGTAAACTCACTGAAATCAGCATATTTTCAGTGCTAACGTGCTTAATACGGGTTTAATTGTAAAAGCCTTTTGGTATTCGTGATCGAGAGACAATTAGTCTAGCTCAGTTCGCCAAGCAGATAAGATACCCCATGTACATTGATCTCGCCATCTGCCTCGTGCGTGTTTTTGCCTGAGTGCCGCACTAACCTAGATCTCGTTTCGTTTTTGAAGTTGTGTTTATGACCATATATGATTTGTACTAAATATGTCATCTGTCTGTGGCATCTGTGGTGATTCATGTGATGGTGTAGATAGTGATCAGAAGGTGAAATGTGCTGGGAGTTTCAAGAACATTTTCCACTCACGATGCATCTAAGACGACGTCGTGGGAACGAAGACCCGCTCGTTTAGAAACTGGAAATGTATTACTCTGTCGTGTTTTTTTTATTTATTTATTTCAGATTTACATGACAGCTACAGGACATGATACTTATAAAACTCTTGTACATAATAATTAACATATTCCCAAAACAGCCATCTTAACTAAACATAATTTAATCCTAAACTTCTTAAATTAAACAATCATACTAAACTGCTGGCAGCTAAAAAGAAACAATATCAAACTTACTTTATTACAATTCACAATATAAATTATTGAACTCTTTATATTTGAGGTAAAATACAAAATTTACACATAGTATACATATACTTCTCCATAAGTAAATTCAAAATAAAAGGTTGCTACATTTTGTTAAAATACTCTCCAACTTACCATTAAAAATATCAAACGCAAATTGATTTAAATTAAGAAATCTTAGAGTCTTATATAACGGAAAATCATAATGTGAAACCGTTCTACATCTAGGCAAGGCAAATAAATTAAACTCTCTAAAAATATGATGTGGTACATGTAAACCTATGATACTTAGTAAATACGGACTATCAATGGAATTATTAAACAACTTACATACAAAACTAATTGAAGCTAGTTCTCTCCTTGTGGACAACATTCTAACTGAAAACATCTCTCTTAAATTAGAAGTAGGGGTATCATAAGGGCATACATAATTAAACTTTTTATAAAATAGGAATTTAAGAAATTTGTTCGGTATTTTCTCCAAATTACCAGATTCCATTAAATTCATTGAGCTCCAGATAACCGAACAATACTCTAATTTACTTCTTATAAGGGTTCTATACAATGTTAAAATTGTTTCGGTATCATGAAGAAATTTTGAATTTCTTTTGACAAAGCCCAGAAGTTTATATGCATTTGCCTCCAGCATGTGTTGCATCAAATACCAATACCAAGCTTCTCAAGACTATCCAAGAGTTTAAATCTCAAGTGTTTGAAGAACTGAAAACCACGAGAAATGAGATAAATGGCCTGTCGAAGCTATACAGTTCATGTCCAATAAGATGGATGAATCTACAGCCCTGATGAAAAATATAAAGGACGAACTGGTTGGAGAACGAACACCTTCAGAGTATGCATAACACTCTTAACACCGATGTATCGTCTCTGAAGGACAGATTCCAAACACTTAAGAATTACTCTAAAAAACCAATGTGGAAGTCAGTGGAATCCCTGAAACTCCGAGGGAGGATGTCATAACCCTAGTGAAGGACGTTGGGACTGCCCTGGGAGTGGAGATCCAGGAGAACGACATATCGACGGCTCACCGAGTTCCACCTTCAAGAAGGACCGCCCGTCTCCTATCATAGTGCAGTTCTCCTGGAGGATAACCCGAGACACAATGCTACGCAAGTTTAAAGAGAAGAATGGGTTAACTGCTCGTAAGATCAACGCCGCCTTCCCTGGAAAGACCGTCTACATAAATGAACATCTGGCTCCTGAAAACAAGGTGTTCCTATCTAAGTTAAAACAGAAGTGCAGGGAAATAGGTTACCAGTATGCTTGGTGTAGGGAGGGAGGACTCATACGAAGAACTCAACAAGCTCAAGTAAACATGTGATTGTTACTTTTTACTTGTTCATGTTTTTGCTTCATAGATCTTTATTTATTGTTTACACTGTTAATTGTTAGCTTTATTGTGTTTGTTATTGGTTGTTGTTAATATTATTATAAAGTTTATTTATTCTTTGTTATTATTTATTTAAATTATATTTCAAATAATTTCTCTCGCATAGTTTTAATTATTTCATAATGAATTCGAATAAACAGTTAAATAGTATCCATTCTGAGTTACAAGTCTTTTTTAACAATGGAAATTTATTAAATAGCCGTAACTTAATTTATTCAAATATTAGAAGTATGAGAAAGAATTTTAATGCATTTGTAGTAGAATTAAGTAATATAAAACAAAAATTCACTTCATAATTCTCAGTGAAATTAAGATCAATAGTGATGAAATAAATCTTTACACACTACCAGGTTACAATCTCTTCACCAAATGCAACAATATGTACAGAGCAGGTGGTGTTTTAAGTTTTATTGATAGCTCAATAGACTGTAGATAAATCACGATATCATGCAACTTAACATCAGTTGATGCTCTTTTACTTGACGTTAGATTAAACAAAAAGTGTTTTAAATTAGTATGCTTATATAGATTACAACATTTACAGAAAAACTCGTTTTTGCTTGAATTTTCAGAGCTTGTTACTGAACTAAAGAATAACGTAATATATGTAGGAGATATAAATATTAACTTATTAGAAGACAATAAGATAACTCATAATTTATTACAAAAGTACATTGAATAATAATGGTTTTTGTCTCTTTAACAAACAAACCTACTAGAATTACTGTGAATTCAAAGACGCTTATTGATCATATCTTTGTTAGAAATATAGGTATTACTAGTAAATAAAAATTACTAGAAACATTTTTTACAAATGTTCAGAAATTCTGTGACAATTGTTTAGTTATTTTGCTGACATTTCCAGTTTTTTAGACTCTTAATAAATTACTGATTTAAAACTCATGTTTTTTGAAAAACTCAACTCATTATTTTGAAAATTATTATTGACTTTTTTAACACTTTCAGTGCTACATGGCCGTAAAGTCGGCCACGCCAACCGACAGCTAGTTGCTACGTGGCCAAGCGGTTGTCACCGGCAGTGATTGTCTAGTCGGCCATACTGCCTCACTCATATTATTTAATCAGTCTTACCCAGCCCTTGCCGGGTTCGCTTGCTAGTAGGTCTCACACTTCTGCGGTATCCTACGAGTAGTACATGGTTTTCAGTTTCCGGTTATTTTTGGAGTTTCTATTACTGTTTTTAATTTGTTTTTTCAATAAATTAGGAGTAAAATTAAGCAAAAAAGATGTAGAATGTACTGCAAAGAAGGAAAAATTAAAAATACTGTATTTATGTTCTACAAACGACCCGACCAACCTGAATTGTGTTTCGTAGCATGTTTTGAAGAATTTATCTCAGATTAGACTAATTGTGAAAAAATGTTAGAAATGGACCTGATATTAGATTTATTTAATCTCATTCATTTGTTTCCCCTGATTCCTTATATCACTAACTAGTTTATTACAAAATAAAGCTGTGCAAAAAATCTTGGACATTAATTCTTTGGCAAAGTCCTTCATCAGGGGCTGATGGCTGACTAGACAGCCATACATAAAAATTAATTATTTTGAGCCTTCCACATATACAGACTACTTCTGACTATCATAAATTGACATTACACAATCACAAAAATGATTTTTTGATAAAAAATGTTCAGGGGTAAGTTTTTAATTTATATATATGGCCTTAGCACTGAATATGTTAAAACTATTTTCGAGCACGATAAATGAGTTGGCAGGCAAATTTAAGAGTGTAGAAGTATTTCCCACTAATAAGGTTTTACCATAAAATTGTGCGATTACACCTATTCTAGTTCACAATTACACCTAACAGTGAACGATTTTAATTTTACTTTTTTGCATCAGTAGGTGTAATATGTACGGGATGTCAACCAGTTGTTAAACGATGCTGATTACAGACTCAAAAATGACTGTATTTAAATCTGTAAAACAGAACTAGAAATATAACGTTATGTGGCCGGGCTGTGGGGAGGCTCCTTTCCAGGGCTGGATGGTGTCTCAACTGACAGTTTAAAACAAAATATAAAGTTTTTCCTGCAACCCCTATTTCACCTCAATTTAAGCGTGTCAAAAGATTGTTTTCCGGATGCATTTAAGTTGGCAAAGGTATTCCCCCCTCTTTAAAGCTTAATATTAACTCTTTCCGCTCGTGTGTTGGCTGTGAGCCGAAATCGTAATTTTTTCGTTGCACTTGTGAGTCGGACACAAGCCGACATAGCAACGTCATCACTTTTATTAGTGTTTACAGTCAATCAAAGCATCTCTGACAGCTGTTGCACTCTTGTGGATATTGTAGAAACTTGTACTGTCAAGGCAGCCACTTGTTTAAAATATTAGCTGGATTTCTTATTTGTTTGTTTGTGTTTATTTACTGTCGACAGCTGGATTAGTATACATCATGATGGCATCTGGTTGTGGCATAAGTTCTTTTCTGGCGGATTCAGATGTTATAGCAGAATCGGACAATGAATTGTCAGATTCAAGTAATGGAAGTGAAATAGTCCTTCCAACTTTTGGAAATATTAGTGATAGTGAAAGTGAAATAGGCGTAACAAAAAATAATGGTAGTGGAGATGGTTGCTTAGCAGTGACTGAAAACTAGGGGTGTGCGAGTACTCGAAACTTTGAGTATTTGATAGAGTATTTTACTACTCGAACTCGGCTCGAAGCTTCCGAAATTACTCGAAGTTCAATAGAGTATTTCACAAATATCATATTTACATCTTAATTTAGTTTTAAGATTAAACAGTTTTATGAGTTATGAATAAAATGGTGCGCTTTCTTGTGTTTTATTTTACCCTTAATCATATGTTATCAGTTTGGTACGCGTAACTAAAGAATACGCCTAAGAATAGGTAGTACACGACGACAGTCAAATGAACTAGTCGACGTAGTGAATGAGTTGATTCATTATGATTTGAACTAGTTCAATTCAAAGTGATCAACAGAGAAGGGAAGGTAGCGATCACGGCAAATAGTTACCATAGTAGCGATCATACATGTTGGTTGTCCGAGTCTACTAGTCACTTGTAACCTAACCTAAAATAGCGTGAATAAACAGAAGCGCTGGTTAGTATCTTTATGACCCAAGAAAGGGGACGAGAGACCCAGTTCAAGATACTCAAAAAGACCTGTTACTGATACAAATCTAATGGTCTGTACACCATGGAAATTATGCATATTTTCGTTCATATCAATAATACCGCTCAATCAAATGAAATGAAAATCCGTTTATTTCAGTAAAAATTACTAATACAATAAAGAATACATATGAAAAAAATAACTTGAACAATTCCCCACATGGGCTATACAGCCTGTGGGTGGGGAATGAGCTCTATATCAGCTAATAAATTCATAATTAAATTATAATGATTTGAAAAGGATATTCAGTTTATAGGTATCTATTTAAACAATAATATCTATAAAATAAAATACATAGTTAAATGTCAACATTATACATATGTTTATAAGTTAGAGGAATCTCATGTTTGACTGTGAAGAAAAAAAAATCCATCTCACAGAGATTTGGGTACGCAAACATACCCTACTCACACTCCTTACACACTCGCATTCACTCCAATATACACACACACACATCCAAGCCCCACATACGCACGTACACTCTACTCACTCACACTTATGACGAGAAAAAAAAAGAAAAAAGGGTACATACATTAATCAGCTCCACGCAACAGGGCGATCTATTATCTGTACTGTGAATAAAAAAATAATTAACATGATCTCTTCCCAGTTCTAACAACCAATGATTAATACATTTTTTATACGTATTATAACTGCAAGGGTGTGGATATTTTATATGCGGAGGTAGTTTGGAATAAACAGTGTTGAC
Organism: Stictocephala bisonia; assembly: GCA_035578905.1. NCBI lineage: Eukaryota > Metazoa > Arthropoda > Insecta > Hemiptera > Membracidae > Stictocephala > Stictocephala bisonia. The sequence goes on from JAQJVL010000823.1 coordinate 46,539, forward strand.
AATGTAATGTGATGAGGTTGACGTAATAGTTTTGAACAATCTAGGTGGATGGAAACCAATAATTAACGCGGCTCTCGTTGAGTACAGATGGGTTATTTCGTTAAATAAGTTTTCTTTATTTTTAAAAATTTATGAAATAATTGTTCTTAGATAAAGTTGAGAGATATTGAGCACTTTAAATTCTTCAAATAGTAAGTCTGTGGGGAAACGTAAGTTTTTCTGCAAAGCAGCTTCAATTATTGATTTCTGAGTAATTTCTAATGGAGAGAGAATGCTTCGGTAACACCCACCCCATGCCAGATTACCGTATTGCAACAACGATTGAATGTAAGCATAATAAACTATTTTTATCAAATCAGGTGAAAGTACTTTACTAAGTGAAGAAAAAATATAAATAAATTTTCGAAGTCTGCCATTTAAGTATGATACATGAACATTCCATTTCAAGCGGTTGTCAAAAACGACCCCTAAATACTTATATTCAGATACAATCTGAACGCATTCACACACCACACACCCCTGCTGACCACCACATGAATGCAAGCGCAATTCCACATTGCCCGGATCACAGTCGGCTCTAATAGAAATTAACATACATTTTGAATTGATAAAAAAGGTCCTAAGAACGGATCACTTTACATCCCAAGAATCAAACTTCCCCTAGGCAAAAGTCCATCTCGCTTTTAGTATACGTACGTGCAAGGAACCGTTCAGCTCCTTTTCGGAACTGAAATTATCGTATATTTCTTGCGAGTCGATTGAGGTCTATTTTGTTTTCTAATCTGAGCAGGGAATCGTCCAATGGTTGACGTAAGAAAATACAGTATCGTATCATATAAAATATAGTAATGATCTTCTAGCAGTGTGTGACTCAACATTATTGATTTATTTTCCGTCCAATAAAAATAAATGTGACGTCAAATAATGTGTTTTCCGTCAAATAATGTGGCAAACGTCTATTAATTATTATTCCGTAAATACCTTAGATCACCAAAACTGTGTGTAACATTTGCGCATACGATATTTTTTCCTGTCAAATTGTTGAACGGTTTTCTGACTAGGTTAGACAATAACACAGTTGGAGTGTAAAAGGTGGTAAAGTACAATAATTTTGATTCATAAACTCACAAACGGTTCTCTGTTCACGTCGATGTCAATGTAAACTGTTGTAAAATAATCAACCTAAGTGAAGGAGAAACATGTCGGAAGACCTTTAAACAAAATATGACGAATTTAGAGACTCGGAAAATAATTTTTATTGAACCAAAGCCATATCACACGTCTCATTTTTTATTCATAAATTTATAATTTAGCTGCCCACAATCTGTGTCACTAGTTGGCACTTAGCTGGTATTTCAGACTGCATCTCGTCGCCAATATCGGCTAGACCTATTATATTAGCAGACTACGTCTATAGTTTTCATTTGATTACGCCAGGTTTTCAGGAATTTCTCATTATGAAATAATTATTTATCTGTAGTTCAGTGTAGCCTCATGTATCAAAGTAGTTAACGTCGCACATATTTCATTACCAATCATAATTTAAAAACTAATTCATCCTAAGTGACTTTAAAATTTATTTTTAGTAAACCTGCTTAGTTATTATTATTAATCAATTGAACTACAGTTTTTGTCGTCCAGATTTTCAAATTTGATTATATAATTCACAGCTTATTTCCGGTTAGTTGTAACCTTGCTATTACTGAATTAAGTACCTACAGAATACAGATCCACTCTTCTTGAAGTGTACACAATCAATTTTTTGTTGAGAGGAGGCAATTCTGAAAACAAATGACTACATTTGATGATGACGCCGGAATTTTAGCATCAGTTTGGTTGAATGCAGTTTTTGCCATCAAGCTTCCCTACATTTTCGCGGTACACTTTGAACTGAACCACCAGATAAACATATCGGCCGGCTGTGAAACAGTATAATTGGCTTGCATAGAAAATCTGATCTGTGATATGAGTGAACAGATTAAATCTTTATAATCCACGTTGTTTCAATTAATAATATACTTTCTTAGTTTCTTACATCATATTAGCTATGAAAAAAAAAAAAAAGATTAAACAAAACAATAACACATAAAAATATCGGAAGGCAGTAAGTAAAAAGTTTTATTTATCAAATGTTACAGTTCCAAACAAATCAAAATTATTGTGTTCAGTTTATATGTATATATTTACGAATCTGGCAAAACTTAACATAGGCTTAGGACGGTGTCTGCCTTTTACAGTTGTCTTGGGGGAACAGGAAATCCTTCTGTAAATACTTGCTCAAAAATACTCAATACTCGAAAAAAATGCCAACTACTCGACTCAACTCCACTAAAATCACTCCTCGCACACCCCTACTGAAAACTTTATGAAGGTACTGATTTTCCTCAATTTGCATTCAATTTAGTAGGTGGGGATGTGTTAAATAAGCTTAAGCAGCTTAGAAGCAGCAGCTTATTAAAGTAAGCAGCTCAGCTACTTAACAGTTGAGTGAGAATATCTGCTTTGGGCAGCAGTTATCCTCATCCAACAGTTACAGAAAACAGGTTGGTCAACAGCAGTGAACAGTAAGTGCTTTTCTATATTAGTTGCTCTCCGCACCTCTCTTGCACCATTGCGATGCGGTAAATGTGAACTAGGGATGTGCTAAATACGCTGAAGCAGCTGGTTTATTGAAGTAAGCAGCTCAGCTACTAAGTAGTTGAGTAAGAATACCTGTTTTTCAGCAGCAGCCATCCCCGCCAAACAGTTACAGAAAGCAGGTAGGCCTAGGCGAAGAGCAGTGAACAGTAAGTGTTTTTCTATATTAGTTATTGCCTGCAGTTCACTTGTATCATTGCGATGCACTGTCATTATCTACGATATACTTTGAATTAAATGTTCTATTAATGGAAAGTAAACACAAATTTTATCAAACCATCCCCCAAGATATTGTATAGCCTTGTCTTTGTTGTGTATGTGTAACTATTCTATTTGTTCTTATAATTTAATTAAAAGCAAGTTTAAAGCTGGCTAAGCAGTTTTCAGTCAACAACAGTGTACAGAAATAACGTGCCAATACGTGTGCTGTATGAGCTAAACTGCTTTTAATAAGCAGCTTAGTGATGCCAACTGCTTTTAGCTAAGCTGCTTCTTTCAAACAGCAGTTTGGCACATCCCTAGTACACGGAACCTAATGTAAATAAACCTGACAGTAGTTTAGAATTTGTTCAGTAATTTTTTACCGAAGAATTATTAACTGAAATACTGTAGTAGCAGAAACTAACTGCTATGCAAAGGAAAAATAAACAAACTGAGACCATTGAAAGCCAGATCCATATGGAATACTTAGTAGGATGTTAGTCTTGGTGAAACAAAAGAATTTGTAGGAGTTATTTTGAATATGGCGCTAAATCCTAAGCTAAGTTTACAAGATTATTTTTCTGCTAAATGGGTCTTTCATTAACTATTTTTTAATTAATGTTTATTTCTCGAGAGAAATTTATGGAAATATTTTGGTGTTTTCATCTGTATCCTCCTAACCTAGAAAAGCAGGCCAGAAGTAGGGGTGATAAGGTTAGGAATATTGTAGCTTATTTAGTTTCAACTTTATAATATTTTGTACCATTGTATGAACTCAGTGTTCATGAAAGTACAGTTGCATTCAAGGGTAGAGAAGGTTTTAAATGCTATAACCCACAAAATGGTGACTAAAAGTATTTGTGTTAAGTGACTAGATTGGGTTGTGTATATGCCTTTGAACTCTATTATGGGTCTACTACAACTCAGGCCCTATTAGGTCCTGATTTGCCATTCACGATAGAATTGTCACCTTGCTAATACACTAAAACCAGGCCATGGAAGGGATTCCGGTTACACTAGCCTACAGCTTGCAGATGAGCTAAGAAAAATTAATATACACCTAACTGGAACAGTAATGGCTAATAGAAAAAGCATGCCTGCAGAAGTCAACAAAACAAACCTGAAATTAAAAACACACGGTCAAAGCTTATCGGCACAACAATAACCCTTCACTGGTGTTAGCTCGGTGTGATAAGCATTATGTAATAATGCTTTATACTTTGTATAACAATGATACTGATGTATTAACAAGAGTACAAAAGGGGAATCAAACTGAATATGTAACAAAGCCTACAGAAATCTCCCAATATAATAAATATATGGGAGGGGTAGACAATGCTGATCATTACATCTCATCATATAGTTTTTGAATGATGGTGAAAGCTGTTTTTTTGGACATTGGAAGTAGGAATTAACAATAGTTAACAACAGCTTTCTTCTCTACAACATCTTGGGGAAAAGAATCTTGGGGAGAAAAAACTCAACACAGGGAATTCAGAGAGCTCCTAATTAGTGAACTTTTTGAGGATATGAGCACTACTGTTGGTAGAAAGAGAGGTCCTCCATCTCTTTGGATGTAGAAGAAAGGTTCCACAACCAGCTACATTTTCTTGTGGTTCATCCAAAGAAGCTACTAAGTACTAGAAACAGAAAAGAGAAGAATAGCTGAATTAATTATTAGTGAAATGGGTTGCTGAGGTAAAAAAAATCCAAGTGGAAAGAGTTAGACAAAAATATTCGTCAATATCACACTCAGGTCTTTTTTTATAAATATTATTTTGGGTAAATCAAATAATTTATCCAGTTCTTCTTATTATTATTCATTATAATTCTCTAAGACGCCAATCATAGAGGTATGGGCGAATATGAGGGTGAATGAGTGTGATGAGTGTAGATGAATGAGTGTAGTCATTGTTACTATCTGAGTTCGACTTAGCTCAAAAAGGACCATTTATTAATAGCACAATAGCCAGGGCAACTATGGGACCTACAGCTTTACGTCATTACATTTGGCTCATGTAATTACATTTGGGATTTCTTTAAATGTAATACATTTGAATATTTTAAAAAGGTTTATTGATCTTACTTTTATGTTTGAGCCAATTTTAATTTAAAACAAGTCAATGGCAATGTGTAAATTATGAAATATTTTGAAAATTACTAATTAGAACAAACCCCTACATAACTAATTTCATAAGGACAGATTGAACTAAACTTTTTGATATTATCTTGTATAATCTGACAAGTATGAATTCAATTTGTAAAATCTGAGAAGTATAACACTTGTGTAAGAGAGGACCTAATAGCCCAAACTTTGCCTCATTAAATAAAGTTTTTTTTTAATTTCATTTCAAGTAGTTTGTTCTTTTAGTTAGCTGTTATATAAAATTACTCAATTTCAATACCCTCTGTAGGAGAGCTTAGATAGATGTAAAAGGAAACCCCACCCACATCCAAGCACAAAATAAATAAGATAAAAAAAATGGATTGCAGAACATTCATAGAACTGAAATTGTTGATATCTTTGAATTGTATTGGCATAAATTCAGCTTTTCTAGCTGAAGCAGCATAATGGTAACTCTTCCTCAATGTGTTTACATTGAATCAAATATAAATAAGATTATTCAGATCAGGTATGAGTAATTCTCTTATCTGAACTGCTGCAGTTCTACAGAATTGAATATGAGAATTGAGAATACAGAATTAAATTGTTAATGAGAAAATGAACTTACCTGCTGGCAACATCAGTAGAAATGAGAATAGATCTGTTCTTGGCTCGAAATTTGGTTAGTGCAGCTAGTCGCTTGTTTTGAGACATCTGACCATGCAAAGGAACTGCTGCCATGCCAAGATTACGCACCATGAGAGCTGTTCGCAGAGTGTTCGCACAGGTTGCGCAGAAGATCATAAAAGAGTTGCCTGCCATCTCATTCAGCAAGTGAACCAAATAAACATCCTGGATACAAGTATTAGAGTTAAGAATATATTGAAGATTAAAAATAACACTTATGCAAAATTTTACAGTTGTTGCGGACATTTCATTATGTCAACTATTTAAGTTATGTTATGCATATAGGCCTATAGGCTATTATTGAAAAACACATTGGTGAGGATAATTTAGGTTTGTTTTTACTGGCACTTTAATGAGTACAGCAATAGCACATAAGTAAATAAAAATGTTTACTACTAAAATAATAAAATAGTTTCTTGATTAGCACATTGGTTTTGGTAGAAATACATAACAAGTGAACATTACATTGTAATAAATGTTTATTACAATAAAAGTGCAAAATATTATGATCATCGCAATTAATAATTCCCTTGTGAATCCCTCTGGTTGTAGAAAGGAGGTTACAGAGATTGATCACCAAAGATTATGAACTTATATTAAAATAAGCGTGCATTGTGTAGTATTCACTTGTTTCTTTTTTTTTACTAAGAAATGTATAATGAATCAATAGTATTCAGTATTGTAAAATATACTTTGAGATATCTGCGAATATATTCAAAATTAAAAATGTACGTCTCACATTAGCAAATTCAAAAGATGCCTTAAAATATTTTCAAACTAATTTTCCAAACGTTTAACCATCACGTATATATTTTTAATACTATTGAAATTTATCAACAACTGTTTTCATAGTCCTCATTGATAAATTTTTTATTTTTTCAAAATATTTATTTTAACTCGTTAATTAAAGAAGCATTAAAATAAAAGTTTTTCGCTGAGTTAAAACTGGTAAATATGTTTAAAATAAAGAAATTATAAGTGTAATATATTAAAAGAAAGCTCCCTACAATACAAACGAGATTCCAAAAGTCACTTAATATCTTGTACTGAGGCTTAACTCTATTAGTGTGAAAATGAAATAAATAGATTTTCTATACCTATGGAGGGAGTTATCTCAGTATTTATAAGATAATAGCTTATAAGCTTATATTTTAGGAAGGCAAGTCCAACCTGTTGCTGTTGATCTAGGTAAAGAAGATAAGAAATATGTAATAGAAATGTGTAGAGTTCATCAAAGTGACAAAGGCGAAACCTAAATCTCCGGCTTTTCTAGCGAACAGAAAAATCAGTGTTAAAATAAGAACTCTATGGACATTATTTTATATCTTTTAACCATATATTTTTGTTATTACTATGTTTTGATGTTTCATTTTTGTAAACAAGAAAAACAACAATGAGTTAGTTTTTAGTACAACTTTTTTAAGAAGAAAATGGTGATATTTAATTTTAAATAAAACCAGTTTGTTGTTTAATTCAGTTTAGTAATCCTTTATAAGTTTATGTTAAAACATTACGGCGACCGTGACAGGACGTGAAACTGAATTAATTAAGAATACTAGGAAACAGCAATCTGTTTTTAGAATTACATTTTCTAAGTTGTAGAACAAGATTTTAGAAATCTTTCAGGCAGAAGATATTGAGTTTGAACATCTAGAAGCTGATTTTAATTTTCTCAAGGACAAACATTATAAGTTAAAATCATTGAATGAAGAGATATTAAATTCTCTTTATGAAGCTGACAGTGATGAAGCTATATTAGAAGAGAAATTTAACAAATGCGATGAGTATACCAATAAATTTTATTTGATTGAATTAAAGTACAATAAAACTGACAAAACTGACAATGAACAGTTAAGCCTACGCATTAGTAACAACAATCACAACAAATCAAATAGTAGGCTTAACACTAGTTAATATTATTAGGCTACCAAAAATTAAGTCTGTGAAATTTAATGGAGATATAAAAAATTGGTTGAATTTCTGGAGTCAGTTTAAAACTATTCACACAGTGGCGGTGGAAGGAGTTTTGAGCAGGGGTTCAATCGGAACAAAAGGGAGGGGGGTCTGGGGGGTGGGCCACCCCCTTGGGGTTGAACTTTTAAAATTAACACAAGCGGAAATCACATTTTACATTAACCTAGCACTTAAACTTTCCAAGCAAATTGCATTTGATAAAGAATGAATGCATGTTGGAATTGCTATGCAAATTCCTAGTTTTATAGAAAAGAAATTTAAAAATAATTAGTTTGAATATCTTATTTTCATCTATTTTTCAAAACCAGGCGTATGTATTCAAAACATCAAAAGCAAATCCAATGTGCTATATGATAAAATTTAAAATTACACTTCATACACAATTTTTGGTCCATAAATAACAAAAATATATGGATTCGCATTTATTCATCTTTAAGACGCCGATCGTAGAGATATGGGCGAATATGAGGAGTGAATAACAACATAAGTGAAACTCATTCACTCCTCATATTCGCCCATGAGTGTGATGAGTGTAGATGAACGCGTGTAGTCATTGTTACTATCTGAGTTCGACTTAGCTCAGAAAGGACTATTTATTAATAGCCCAATAGCCAGGGCAACTATGGGACCTACAGCTTTATGTGGAATCCAAACCACGTAGTGTTGGTCTGATTTTCAGCTAACTGAGAAGTCTGACACTCAATTCTCTTCCCTACACAACATCCGAACCCTGACTACCATCCAACATGGACACCCCAGACTTCTCTAGTAGTGTCCACCATTGAGCGGACGCCGTATTGGTATTAAGAGAACCGAGCATGGAACCTATCTCCTACAATCTCCCAAACACTGTGTCTTCAAGTAGCTGAGTTACTGCACTGCGCCACCAGTGCTGACCAATAACGTTGTTCTTATGGGATAAAACAACATGCTGAGAGCCTCTGCAGACTCATCAATTTCAGAGAGAAACATTTTGTTTTCTTGAGATTCAATTTTTAAAGTTGCTACTATGTCACCTAGATGTTTAATTTTCTGATATTTAGATAAATGAGAATTTAAATTGGGTTAAATGTATATTAAATTAACCAGCCACTTCAAAATTTAAGCGTTTTCATTGATTAAGATGTGATGCCAAATTTAATCTATTTTACCTTAGCTCTTAATAATTATTCGTAATCAACGTTTCTTCTATGACTCCCCTGACTCCTTCCTACAGTTATAGGGGGTTAGCTGACAACCCCTCCCCCCCGGTTTCGCCGCCACTGTATTCTCAGCTCAAATGGTTTGAGCAATGAGGAAAATGTTCAGTACTTAATACAGGCTACTGAGCCTGAATCGAGAGCACGGTAAGTTGTTACAAGTTTTCCCCCAACGGATGAAAACCATCAAAAGGCGATAGATAGCTTAAAATCTAGGTTTGGTAGGCATGACCTACAGACTGAAATTTACATACGTGAACTTTTAAACCTCACTCTCAGTAATTTTGCAGAAAAGAAGCCAATTTCATTTCTGTACGACAAAATTAAAACGCAACTAAGGCCTTAGATAGCCTAGGTATAATGAGTGATAAATGTGCTGCTTTGTTATACCCCTTGATTGAATCATGTATGTCTGAATACATGATTAGAACTTGGCAGAGATCTTTAAGTAATTCTGATGAAATGCTAGAATTAAAGTCTAAGCTAGATTCATTAATTAGGTTTTTAAAAGTTGAAGTAGAGTTAGAAGAGAGTTAATCAAACTAGCTGTAAATGGGTTTGACTCATGTAAACCTAAAACAAAAGACAAACCAAATTTAACTCAAATGTAAAGGAGACTTTCCAATCAATAAAAACATATAGAATTGTACGTTATGTGGTTAAAATTAAACTAAAAAAAATTGAAAAATATAAAACAACTGCGTTTTTAATAACTAGAATCTACATTTTCCCGTGACACCCGCATCAAGGTACTATGTACAATATTTACAAGATAAATAGACGTTTCACCCATACTGTAATGTGGCATCCTCAGTGGTTTCTCTGAGATTGCCATTCCTCAGGCTTAGAGAAACCACTGAGGATGCTATAACACAGTATGGGCAAAACGTCTGGTTATCTTATTCATTATTCATCTGTAAGACGCCGATCGTAGAGATATGGGCGAATATGAGGAGTGAATGAGTGTAATGAGTGTAGATGAACGAGTGTAGTCATTGTTACTATCTGAGTTCGACTTAGCTCAGAAAGGACTATTTATTAATAGCCCAATAGCCAGGGTAACTATGGGACCTACAGCGTTACGTGGAATCCGAACCACGTAGAGTTGGTCTGATTTTCAGCTAACTGACAAGTCTGACACTCAGTTCTCTTCACTACACAACATCCGAACCTTGACTACCATTCAACACGGACACTCCAGATTTCTCTAGTAGTGTCTACGTTGATGGCAACCATTGAGCGGACGCCGCGTCGGTATTAAGAGAACCGTGCATGGAACCAATCGCCTACAATCTCCCAAACACTTTGTCCCCAAGTAGCTGGGTTACAGCACTGCGCCACCAGTTGTAAATATTGTAGATAGTATCTTGGCGCGGTTGTCACCGGAAAATGTAGATTTCTAGTTATGACACTGGCCACTTAAGCCTAAGTTCAATGCGTTTTTAATACTTCGATTTTGAAAAATGTATTGATGCCCAGTCCCCCCAAATGTTGGAAACCCAAAATTTTGTTCTATAGACGCCACTGCAACAAAGGACAAGCTTATAACTTCAGAGAATCTTCCTACTTTTTTTAATGTACAAAGCTAACGTTAAACCAACTAATCAGAAGCAGATAGGACTATCAAGCCAAATTTCAAGCAAAGATCAATCACACTGTGTTAATTAATTATAAAGTCTTAATTATAAAGATATTTACATCATTTTTACATATTTAGATACATATCTGACCTTGAATTTGAGTGGAATAAAGATGTAGTACTGTTGGAGTTGGTCCACAGTTTTGTATTTAGTAGAAACTTCTATCTTCACCGGATCTACAAGGGATGCTCTCTGCAGTTTCTGCACTTTCTTGGTCATTGTAGCTGAGAAGAGAAAAGTTCGCCTCTCACGAGGCACTACTTTTAATATTTTATCCACTTCGACTTCAAAATCCATATTGAGAATTCTATCAGCTTCATCCATTACCTTTAAGAAAAATAAATTCTTATAAATCTTAAAATATAAAATCCAAAAATGATGTACTAACTCATCACAAAATCTCCGGAAGAACTTAACAGATTTTGATGACATTTGGAAAGAAGTTAGCTGTTATATCATAGAGATTCACTAAAAAATGATTTCTCGATATTCCACTCCTACGTGGTGGTAATAGCCTCTCAACGTTTCTTTATTTCCCCATAAGAGTAATATTGGCATTAACTTAATTATTTATTTCAAACAGCTAATTTTAAAAACATAAATATGACACAAAACTTTGCCTAACTTGGTTTTCATTGTACAAGTTTTCGGGTCATTTCTACTAACTCCGACATGATTCAACTACTTTGCATCCTCCCCCTTAAGTAGACATTTAGCCTTTTCTAGACTATAAAATTTTGTTATCTATGACAGGGATTTTCAAAAGGTGAGTTGCAAGATGTGTCCCAGGGGTGCCGCGAGATGTGGGAGAAAAGTTTAAACAATACTAATTTATTGCTGTAGTTTTTAATAAAAAAAAAGAGTACACATAAAGCTTTTAATACACATACAAGTTGGTTTGTGTGTTCTATTAGTTAGTGGAATACATAAGCTTGTTTGGAATCAACCAATTTTGTAATGTCTGGAATGAGCTTTGTAATACACAAAAAAATTTCATTTTCCAGTGTCAAACAATTTCTTGATTTTGTTTTTAAATTCATCATGATGGAGAATCCTTGTTCACAGTTGTAAGATGTAGAAAATTGCATCAAAGTTTTTAATACTGTTGAGGACAGTTCTAGATATTCCTTTTTAATATCTATCCAACATTGTCGATATAATCTTTGTTAAAAGTTAAAAGTTACTTTAGCTGACTGATCACTTGAAATCTCAATCAGTTGATCATGGTGACGGGCACTTAACTTAGCTTTTGTTACGGCTTGCTCACTGAACAGATTGACTACCCATACAAACCTCACTCATATCCTTAACTGGAAAGAATCTGTAAACTGTTCAATCAAAGCTTTGAGACGAGACGATACTAGTAAAGAGAGAGATGAAGTGTCAAGGGATTGGCGCCAATACCCGACAAATACTCTACAAACTCTTGAGTAAGTGTAACATTTTCAAATTTTTCTTTCTTAACTCTTGTGTTCCAAACACTAAGTTTTTTTTACAAAGGCATTTACCCAGTCTTGAACATACAGAACAGTTTTGTCTGGACCTTGTAGGGATAAGTTCAAAACATCAAGATGAGAGAAGATGTCTGCTAAATAAGCAAGCTTTACCAACCACTTTTCATTACTGAAAAAAGTGGAAAGTTCGGGTTTACTATCAACCAAAAACATTAACATTCAACATTTCTTACTTTAATTGACACAACCTGCTCAACACATTACCACAGGATAGCCATTGTACTTCAGTGTGGAAGAGAAGATGTTTATGTTAAGTTCCTAACTCTTCACACAAGTTTTCAAGCAACCTACTCTGCAGCGGACTACTTTTTATGTAGTTCACTAGCTTGACAGCTTCATTTAAAACTTGTCGTAATATATCTGGCATGTTCTTAGCTGCCAAAGCTTGCCTGTCTAAAAAGCAGTGGACCAAGCTTACATTCAGTATTAAAAATGATTTCAACCTGGTAATCAAGCCTCTCTTCTTTCCTGTAACAGCCTTTGCTCCATCACTAAAAATTGAATTGCACTTCTTCCAATCAATTTCAAAAGGTTCAGTTGCTTCAACGAACACCTTATACAGACTTTCACCTGCTGTATTATTGGGCAGGGGCTTACAAAACAGTATGTTTTCATGGATAGAATTATCGCAATCATACCGGATGTTGCACAAAAATTGAGCACAGTTGGCCACATCTTTTGAATCATCGAATTGGATTGCAAAAAATGTACTTTCTTTTATTTGCTTCTTAAGCTGATTCTGAATAACTCCAACCAGGTCAGATATCCGTCTTGCTTAAGTATCATTTGATAGCGGGATTTTTTTAGCTTTTCAGCATCTTGAGGGCTGATTATATTTGAAACAATATCAATTGCTACGGGAAGAATTAATTCTCAGCTATTGTATGAGGTTTTCTTTTTTTAGCAGTCTTGAGCGCTACCTCGTATGAAGCTTTAAGAACAATTTTACTAACATTAGAAAGATCTGTAATGTTTACCAGTTGACTTCGAAGAGATAATAGTAACCAATTTGTTACTAGATCGAAGAGATAAAATTTGTTCAAATCTATATAATTGAAAACAAAATTCTTTGAAAAAATTCCACTGGTTTGTCTTTCAAAGAAAAATGTTAGTTTCAAAATGGCATTTCATTTTTGAAGGCTTCATGCTTTTGGCTGACAACACTTCAGCCTAATTATAAGGTTAGGTGGTAGAGAGGACTGTCCAGTCCTAACCTCGCCTTAAAAATAAAGTCGTTTTTCATTTCATTTCAACACTTCACTACATACAACACATTGAGGTTTATTTGCTATTTGCTATGCGGCACTTTGTTTTCGCATACTCACTAGCATGACTACTTGAAAAGGTTCTTTTCAAAAATTTATCCATTGTCATTTTGTTTCTAATTGTATTCACTCGCAATACTACTCACAAGAATGACTCAAGAAACCAGACTGTCGAGTGTCAACTGCTATCCCAGAGTGTGTGTGCGCAGACAGCTGACAATACACAGGCGCGTTGATGTCATGAGTCATCTTTGTTTGTTTCTTTTTCGTACTGTGTACAATGATAGAACTTGAAGGACCGCAAGGTCAATAACTGTCATAAAACTACTGCAAGGTTATAAAATCAATAAGGTCTCCTACTGTCTCTTATTATAAAATAATTCAAGAGACAAAAATTCATGTTTATTTTACTAGTTACTTGTGTTTCTAAGGATAAAACTTAACCACTTGTGTAGTTTTTAGTTATTGTTTTAGGGTTCAGAAAAAGTTAAAATTTTGGGGGGTCGCCAAAATACTTAAGTCTAAAAAGAGGGTAGCAATGTCTAAAAGTTTGAGAACCTCTGATCTACGAGAAAGGCAGGAGGCTCATCTTTTAAAAGTCATATTTTAACTCAAGATTCACCTTTCAAGGCACTTTCCTCATTTTTAAATAACTATAATGTAAATTTACATTAAGTTCAAGTTCAGACATGCTAATGAGTTCAGTGTAGATCCAAGGTCGATGAATCTGTTGGGTACTTCAGTGTTTAAAAAAATCTGCTGTACAATGACTGACAGTGAACGTCTTTGTATTTAAATAAAATCTAGAGCTTGTAATAAAAACTGTGCCAAGGTGCTAATAACATCAATATAATGTATCATAGCCATACATTTTGCCAGAAGGTGATACATTCTACCTCTTAAACTCAACGATACAACTGACAGTGTTGCTATGGTACTTTTTTAACTCTTATCACGCGGCATACGGATATATCAGTACAATGAAAATAGCTCTAAACGCGGCATACGGACATATCCGTATTGATGTATTTTTTAGGTTATTTTTATTTAATAGTACATTACATAACCGGAAATGGGTACAAAAGCCTTTAAATGCTTATTTATAGCCAACCGGATGCAAGCTGGTTTAATTTCACACAACAGGAAGTTAGAAACAGCTGCTATGCTATTTTCGTTGCCGTGACGACTGACGCATAGCGCGGAATGCGGATATAACCGGATCTCGCTAGACAGTTCGCCCGCCAGTGCCAGTGTCGCCAGTCACAGCCAAGAGTCTGTCTACTTGACATCACTAAGCTTTTGTTTACATCGTTGTAGTTATTCTTTGGTTGGTTTGTTTCATTTTATTGTGTTCATTTATTGCCGGGAAACGATTTATTTTTGCAAGACCTGCACGGAACATCCCACACTTCACCCTGACGGATGTTTTGAAGTGTATCGTACTGTCCAAAACTACTAACTAATCCCATTACTGTATTATAGTTTATTTGATAACATATAATGAGATTGTTTTTCATTTTATTTTATATTGTTTAAATTTAGACTAAAGTTATTGTACTAACTGAATATATAGTAGCGTATTCCATAAAATTGTTTTAATCATTATGTCATATTACAAAATGTAAAATTAAATAAATTTTTATGAAATGGCTATTTTTTATTACTTAAAGGTCCATTAAGTGGAAAATAAATTAAACTTTTGAAAAAAATAAAATTAAAAAAATAAAGTTAAATGCACGCTATTGAGACCTAGGGCAAATTTTATTCAGCGCTTTAAGGGTTAATGGTAAATTTTAGAAATAAACTGTTAGACAACAAAAATCATTTTCAAATTACTGTTTATAATAGAAAATTATACTGCCAATTAAACATAAATAAAAAGGTTACTATTAAAATTTATAAACTGTAGGAGATTTTTATTTTTTTTTTTTTTATTTTTATATCTTCTTTATTCATTAGTATTACAAGAATACATTGAATGGTCAAGTATTAACCTAGGTCAGTCAAATTAAAATAGTAATTAATACTTACCATTTACAAGTCTTTGCAAAATTATGATTAAAATAATATACTTATAGAAGTGAAAAAATATGAAATTTGTAATTTACAATTGTGTTACTTCCTTATCTTAGTGGACAAATAAAAACTTCAATCATTTCAAGTACATAAAATAATATTTATAAATATCTTTTACCAAAATGAATTTTTTCACAGGACTAACCAGAAACTTCAAGGCTTTCAAGTTAAATCCCTTTGTGTTAGTGAGGTGGTCCACCAGTCGACCAGGTGTAGCAATGATAATGTGAGGTTTCTTGGCCAGGGTCAGGGCTTGGGACATCATGTCCATTCCTCCCACGATTACTGCACACTTCACACCAACACTCGACCCTAAAACGCCATAACCATTATCTCAAATTAAAGATCACATATCTTAATTTTCACTAAAATAATGAAAAACTGTGATTATAATAACATGTAATTTCAGATAAATGAGTAATTTGCAATATAACCAAAACTGACATCAAGTTGCACACCAGCTCTGATGCTAGTGATCAAACATAATTATAATAACATGTAATTGCAGATAAATGAGTAATTTGCAATATAACCAAAACTGACATCAAGTTGCACACCAGCTCTGATGCTAGTGATCAAACATAATTCGAGGAACTCTTTCTTCATCCCCTAAAATAGGCATTAAAATGACAAATTCTTTTATTGAGATTTGTTTAACGCACAGAGGTAATAAAGAATTAGTTATGTATGGTAAATTGGTCCCTCTAGGTATATAGCTTACTAATATGCTGCCACTCATTATAAAGTTTCAATTAAATTAACTATTTTAATTTCATTTATCTGTCCAATATACTTATAAATCAGTATACCATGTTTCGTTCTCCAACAATTGAAATTGAAGTTGAAACCACTATTATAAAACTGAAAAGCAAATTAGAAAGTTATGATATTTATGATTGCATTATAAAACTTGCAGTACCCTATATATCCTTTATAATATATGATTTTAATAAAGTTTCATCAGAAAGTATAGTTCCAAGAGAATTTAAGACAGCTGACATTTTCCCAGTTTACAAAAATGATAAAAAAATCAAGCTCATAAGATAGACATATTGCATTAATCTCTAATCTTGAAAACATCTTAGAAAAGCAATTTTCTCAAAGTTATGTAATCTTGTAACCAAACATAAAATGATTAATGACAAACAATTTTGATTCCATAATTGCAAAGATGCTAATGGTGCTGTAGCTGTATTAAAGAAGAATATTTATGTCAGTCTTTCCCATAGTAAGCCAACTGCAATTGTGTTTTCAGATAAATGCCAAGTATTTGACGAATTTAATTATACACTGCTATAATCAAAGTACAGAATGGAAATAATAGGCGAGGTGTAAGTTTAGATCTTATAAAGTGCTATTTATTTTGTTTGCTTTTCTTTTTTTAAGGAGATGCCAATCTCTTACTCTGCCCATTCTACAACGACTATTGCTCTATGCAGGGAACTTATTCAGACAACAGAGTAAATGTGCGAACTAGTTCAGTACAAGGTGAAAACTTCTGAAAAATACTTCCGGTTCAGACCGGATTCGAACCTGCACTATCTCTTACAACGGCTCAAAGTTCTGATGTCTTATACTACTTAGCTACCTTGAATTTAAAAGATAGGATTATAATTGTTAAGGTAAATGGACCTAAAATTCAACCAATTTAAATAAATGTTGAAGTACCTTGTTGGTACTTATAATGTTGGATAAATTCTGGTGCCACTATTGTTTTTAATATACAGGGTGATTCGGGAGAGATGGGCACAACTTCAGTGGTTGATAGTAGACACAAAAACAAGCAAAAATGTTTATATAAACACATATCCTACTATGTTTCCTTAATTCTAAAGAATTCAACAGAATGGACCTAGAGGCAAGTAGCTGATGTACAATAGACTGGGTGTACGAACTTTTCCATGTGATGAATGTTGTTCAAGGATGAATTGAATGATAAGTTGATGTATCAATAGAAACTTGGGTTGCATAATTAACAATTGAATATACGAGGGCCGTTCGGAAAGTAACCTCCGGATGCTCATAGAATAGGAAGTGGAGGGGATAGTGCCACCATAGTAGCGTTGACGCGCAGGTCTCTTCAGTCGGCATCCAGCCGTGGTACTGTGAAGGTCGTCCGAGTGCTAGTTCGTTTTCTGTAGCTTGTGAAAATGGCGTCTGTCATAGAAAGTCCCGCCAAATGTGAGGTGCGATCAGTCATTAGATTTTTTACAGCCAAGCAGTATTCAGCGGCAGCCATTCATAGAGAATTGTGCACTGTGTATGGACCGGCAGTAATGAGTGAAGGAGGTGTTCGGGAATGGGCCAGACATTTCAAAAATGGCCGAACTAACGTCCATGATGAAGAGAGGAGTAGCAGACCGTCTGCGGTTACTGATGGACTTGTCGAGAAAATCAACGAGAGGATTCGTGACAATGGACGGTTCACTATCTCAGAGCTTTGGGATGAATTTCAACAGATTTCTAAACATTAAACATAAAATGATTAATGACAAACAATTTTGATTCCATAATTGCAAAGATGCTAATGGTGCTGTAGCTGTATTAAACAAGAATATTTATGTCAGTCTTTCCCATAGTAAGCCAACTGCAATTGTGTTTTCAGATAAATGTCAAGTATTTGACGAAGTTAATTACACACTGCTATAATCAAAGTACAGAATGGAAATAATAGGCGAGGTGTAAGTTTAGATCTTATAAAGTGCTATTTATTTTGTTTGTTTTTCTTTTTTTAAGGAGATGCCAATCTCTTACTCTGCCCATTCTACAACGACTATTGCTCTATGCAGGGAACTTATTCAGACAACAGAGTAAATGTGCGAACTAGTTCAGTACAAGGTGAAAACTTCTGAAAAATACTTCCGGTTCAGACCGGATTCGACTCTATACCAATGTTCGTGTATGGGTGGGCGGGTGGGTCAATGCCACTGTACGTGTATGGGTGGGCGGGTGGGTCAATACCACTGTGCGTGTATGGGTGGGCGGGTGGTATTGACCAATGGTATTATAATCACACACAGGTCAATATAATACCATTGGACGTGTATGGGTGGGTGGGTCAATACCACTATACGTGTATGGGTTGGTGGGTGGATCAATACCCTTAGACGTGTATGGGTGGGTGGATGAGTCAATGCAACTGATATTGACCCTCCCACCCGCCCATACATGCATAGTGTTATTGACCCTCCCACCCGCCCATACACGCATAGTGGTATTGACCCTCCCACCCGCCCATACACGCATAGTGGTATTGACCCTCCCACCCGCCCATACACGCATAGTGGTATTGACCCTCCCACCCGCCGATACACGCATGGTGGTATTGACCCTCCCACCCGCCCATACACGCATAGTGGTATTGAATCCTAATCATTCCTAATCATACAGCCTCTGCAGAAACTTTTTTCACTCCTCGCTCGGCCCGGCAACCAGCAGCCCATCAGGAAGTATCATGAAGTATTTACTAGAACAGAACAGTTGATAACCTACAGAGGTATCAACCCGACCGCCCATATATACACAAATAGTTGTATTAATCCACCCACCCACCCATACACGTACAATAGTACAACCCACCTGGCCAACCATACACGAACAGTGGTATAACCCACCCGCCCACCCATACACGTACAGTGGTACAACCCACCTGGTCACCCATACACGAAAAGTGGTATCAACCCACCTGGCCACCCATACACGAACAGTGGTATTAACCCACCCGCCCACCCATTCACGAACAGTGGTATAACCCACCCGCCCATCCATACACGTAAAGTGGTACAACCCACCTGGTCACCCATACATGAACAGTGGTATCAACCCACCTGGCCACCCATACACGAACAGTGGTATTAACCCACCCACCCACCCGCCCACCCATACACGAACAGTAGTACAACCCACCCGCCCACCCATTCACGAACAGTGGTATAACCCACCCACCCACCCATACACGTACAGTGGTACAACCCACCTGGTCACCCATACACGAACAGTGGTATCAACCCACCTGGCCACCCATACACGAACAGTGGTATTAACCCACCCGCCCATCATACACGAACAGTGGTACAACCCACCCGCCCACCCATTCACGAACAGTGGTATAACCCACCCGCCCACCCATACACGTACAGTGGTACAACCCACCTGGTCACCCATACACGAACAGTGGTATCAACCCACCTGGCCACCCATACACGAACAGTGGTATTAGGACTGTTTTGTACGAGATAGTGACAGAAAGGTTGTCACGAATCCTCTCGTTGATTTTCTCGACAAGTCCATCAGTAACCACAGACGGTCTGCCACTCCTCTCTTCATCATGGACGTTAGTTCGGCCATTTTTGAAATGTCTGACCCAATCCCGAACAACTCCTTCACTCATTACTGCCGGTCCATACACAGTGCACAATTCTCTATGAATGGCTGCCGCTGAATACTGCTTGGCTGTAAAAAATCTAATGACTGATCGCACCTCACATTTGGCGGGACTTTCTGTGACAGACGCTATTTTCACAAGCTACAGAAAACGAACTAGCACTCAGACGACCTTCACAGTACCACGGCTGGATGCCGACTGGAGAGACCTGCGCGTCAACGCTACTATGGTGGCACTATCCCCTCCACTTCCTATTCTATGAGCAACCAGAGGTTACTTTCCGAATGGCCCTCGTAGTATTGATTATTCAAACTGTATGATAGTTCAATTCTATTTTAAATGTGTCTGAAACAATAATAACAATAACGATGGTTACCTAAAGCTTCAAACTGTTCTGAGATCTGGTAAGCAAGTTCTCTTGTAGGTGTCAGTATAAGAGCGAAATATCTTTGTGGGCATTCTAACAGAGCCTGAAGAATTGGTAGAGCAAAAGCAGCTGTCTTGCCAGAGCCTGTCTCAGCTAATCCAATTACATCTTTACCTGAAAATATATCATTAAAGCGTAAACTTATTAAAATTAAAATTATATAATCAAATCTGTTTACAATGCTTCTATATCTAGAAAAAAGCAATTCAGAGATAAAAAAAATTAAAAAGGAAGAAAAGATAAAACCAGATTTTTACTTCTATGGGAATCACTCTTCAAATAATCTAAGTTACGATCTTTGATTTAAACTTCTGAAATAGTTTTCCAAGATCGAGTATAGAAATTAATAGACAGCCCATGGTGATGCATTTACTGTATATGTGCATATATGCTAATATCTAACAGTGATTAGTTTCAAATAACTGTCGGACTACTGTTTGGTGTACTATTAGCTCAGCTAGTTGTCACTTCAACGTATACTGGAGAGTGGGAGAATACTGGTGCTACCTTTGAAAACCGAAAATAAAATTACTTCACCAAACAGGAAAACCCTTCACAGGACCCAAGTAAGCGGACAGTCTTCTTGTTTCTATAGTCAAATGTAAAAGTGTCTAAAATTGAATAAACAATTTACCTCTGAATATAACTTTTGTTAAATATTCAATTCTTAGGAACAGAAAAAAGGACTAGGACTAGAAAAAACAGCTCTTGCTAAACATCGTTATATTTAACAGCTAATAATCTTACACAACAATTAAAGTTACATAGTGATAAAAAGACAATCAATTATTAAGAGTTTTGAAATATATACAGTATATGTATTTATCATGTTGAGTTGAGTAAGCTTTAAACAACATGCAAGTGCTTCCTGCTACGAGTCAGTCACCTAATAGTTTGCTTACATACTGACATACATAGTTGAGTAAGCTTTAAACAACATGCAAGTGCTTCCTGCTACGAGTCAGTCACCTAATAGTTTGCTTACATACTGACATACATAGTTGAGTAAGCTTTAAACAACATGCAAGTGCTTCCTGCTACGAGTCAGTCACCTAATAGTTTGCTTACATACTGACATACATAGTTGAGTAAGCTTTAAACAACATGCAAGTGCTTCCTGCTACGAGTCAGTCACCTAATAGTTTGCTTACATACTGACATACATAGTTGAGTAAGCTTTAAACAACATGCAAGTGCTTCCTGCTACGAGTCAGTCACCTAATAGTTTGCTTACATACTGACATACATAGTTGAGTAAGCTTTAAACAACATGCAAGTGCTTCCTGCTACGAGTCAGTCACCTAATAGTTTGCTTACATACTGACATACATAGTTGAGTAAGCTTTAAACAACATGCAAGTGCTTCCTGCTACGAGTCAGTCACCTAATAGTTTGCTTACATACTGACATACATAGTTGAGTAAGCTTTAAACAACATGCAAGTGCTTCCTGCTACGAGTCAGTCACCTAATAGTTTGCTTACATACTGACATACATAGTTGAGTAAGCTTTAAACAACATGCAAGTGCTTCCTGCTACGAGTCAGTCACCTAATAGTTTGCTTACATACTGACATACATAGTTGAGTAAGCTTTAAACAACATGCAAGTGCTTCCTGCTACGAGTCAGTCACCTAACAGTTTGCTTACATACTGACATACATAGTTGAGTAAGCTTTAAACAACATGCAAGTGCTTCCTGCTACGAGTCAGTCACCTAACAGTTTGCTTACATACTGACATACATAGTTGAGTAAGCTTTAAACAACATGCAAGTGCTTCCTGCTACGAGTCAGTCACCTAATAGTTTGCTTACATACTGACATACATAGTTGAGTAAGCTTTAAACAACATGCAAGTGCTTCCTGCTACGAGTCAGTCACCTAATAGTTTGCTTACATACTGACATACATAGTTGAGTAAGCTTTAAACAACATGCAAGTGCTTCCTGCTACGAGTCAGTCACCTAATAGTTTGCTTACATACTGACATACATAGTTGAGTAAGCTTTAAACAACATGCAAGGGCTTCCTGCTACGAGTCAGTCACCTAATAGTTTGCTTACATACTGACATACATAGTTGAGTAAGCTTTAAACAACATGCAAGTGCTTCCTGCTACGAGTCAGTCACCTAATAGTTTGCTTACATACTGACATACATAGTTGAGTAAGCTTTAAACAACATGCAAGTGCTTCCTGCTACGAGTCAGTCACCTAATAGTTTGCTTACATACTGACATACATAGTTTGCTTACAGTTATACCAAGGCCTCCACTTTAGACGACTACTAACTTTTCCTATCACTTAGAATACCTTACATTTACAGTATTAAGCATAAATAGGAAATTCCTTAATTTTTACATCCCTTTTTTGACATAAAACGTTTCAATTTAACATTAAAAAATTGAAATTACATCCAATATGACATTTGAAAACACTATATATAATGCACATTGTGCTTTTGGTTTGGCAAATTTATGCTTAAACTTGTAGATTCTTCATGTTTAGTGGTTAAATATAAATCATAGGAAGACTTTGGGTTTAATATTAATTAAATCAGGTTAAATACAAATCAAAAACTCATTTGTTTTTACAAAATCATTGACGATTTTATTGTTGGTTGAATTTGGGAAAACATCAGGTTAAATGAGAGGATGTTGATTGAGATTGGCAAGTAAACTATTATTTGGGAAGTTTACAAACATTTTGGTACAACTATCTTGTATCTGACTGAAATACCAGTATCAGAGAATGGAAATAGAGCTGCGTTGATATTTGTGTGACAAAAATGTTAATTTGATACTTGTAAAACTTCAATCCTGAAAAATATCAGTATTCTTGAAGTGTTTAATTTTATCAGACACTCAATAACAAGTTCTATGCTGAAACCAAAATACTGAACCTGTACTGTATGAATGAAGACGTTCCCCTTTCTTTAAGTTATTATTAAGTTAGTCACCAAAACATGCGATATAACATATCATTCATGGTGGAGGAACTGCATGGAAATACAAATTACAATAAGAGCAGCAACATCCAAAGACTCAGATAGTTAGTGACAGTCAGATGTACAAAAGCCCACTTATGGGACAGTCCATGAGTCCCATAACCTTCTTTATAAAAGTTAAAAACTAAACAAAAATGGGGAACAACCTAAAGAATTTTCCTAAACATGTGAATAAGCAGTGGTTAAAAGTTCACAATGTCTAAAGGGGTTCTTCTATTTCATAAAATTAAATTAGGCTATTTAACACTGAAAACACCAGAAGGAAAATCTTTTAATAGCATATAATATAATTAATTACACTGAACTGGTGAAAAAATTTACAAAATAGCTCAAATTAACAAGACTAAAAAATTATTGATATTTACAACTTGAATATCAATAATAATTTAAAAGTATGTCCTATTTGTTGAAGATTATGTAAACTATCATAAATATTTATTTTGGATTTTTGGATTCATTCAACATCTAAATGCCAGAATATGGTCTAAAAATAATTATAAAGTCAATGTTGATTGCATTTACCTTTGAGTGCCAGTGGTATTGCTTCTATTTGAATTTTTGAAGGATGCTTCCATTTGAGTGCTTCACATGCTTCACACAAAACATCAACTATTCCCTGAAAAATAGGCAAATAAATGTTATATTGTTATACATATTAAATATAATCATTACCCATTCCCTTTGTTGTACTTAATTGATTTTTTACAATTATTTTACAAGAATCTAGATAATTCTTAATAAATGTCTTAAAGTAATTTGTTAGCCCTTATTCTACCAAACATGGTCTTCTTAACACTAGGTTCTCTTGTATGATGCTGAAATCTGGGTGTTTGGTCTCAACAGGGCTATTACTAGAAGGATTTCACTTGAGTCTTCTGATAGAGCATATTAAATGTGGTATCAAAAGTAAAAGTATATGAATAACAAACACTCAACGCATATTTTCTACATATTTGAAATATAAAATCACTTGAAATACAAATACAATAATAAATTACTAACTGAAAATGTTAGATCAAAATAACTTGGATGTTACCCAAAAAATCTCACTTACAGGATATGATTTGGATATATTGAACACATAAAGCAACTGGTCACAGCAGAACTTTTTCACCTCTGACTTTTATTTACATTTGTGAAATGTTGTTATAGCGGAAAATGCTTTAAATACCCTGTTCCTATTTACAATTTTAAGAACTAAATATATAAAAACACTCTTCCTTCAAAGTTAAAAAAAATTTAGAGAATGCAATAACACTACATGTTTCCTTTCCATGAGTTACAAACATATATTTAGAACAAACTAAACAAAAAGTCGTAACGTGAATCCTAGACAGCCTGTTGGTTCTCCCTCCGTCAGGAATAAGGGTTAATTAATGTTTTGTAGTTAATAATGATTGCATATTGGCTGCTAATCGTGATTCACTCCAAAGTAGTTTTTTTTGTATCTCAATAATTGTTAGACCAAAATAGTTTTCAAATTCGTACTTAGCGCAAAAAACACATTTAATTGAAAAAAGATGATTAAATCTTTTAGTGCTATTACATCTGGCCTATAGCTATACTCTACAGTGCTAGGTAGTTTTTAAAAAAATTAAGAGTTAGGGATTTTATTATTTGAAGACATTCTTGCTACTTTTTGTTTTGTACTGAAGTAAACAAAGAAGAGATTTGTTACAAAAGAAAATACATTTGAACTTACTTATATTAGCCAAAAATAAATTTTCTTAACAAATGTTTGATATTGCTTTAATTTTACCATTGAAATGAAATAAGAGTACAAAACATAAAATTTTTTACAAATTTTTTTAATTTCATTTGCCAGTTGACATGGGCATACAGGCCTGTTCGTCAACTTTATTCAACGAGTTGAATCCAACTTGGCTCAGTGGGAATTCAAACCTTGGATCTTGCCCTCCACAGTCTGAAGCCTTATCCACTGAGCCACCATGCATTTACATGAAAAGAGCACAAATTTAGAATAAAATACATGTCATCATATTTTACTAATTAAAAATAAGGAGGAATAATCTTGTAATCAACAAACACACAAAAAATAAGGAGGAATAATCTTGTAATCAACATACACACAAAAAATAAGGAGGAATAATCTTGTAATCAACATACACACAAAAAATAAGGAGGAATAATCTTGTAATCAACATAAGACACAAAAAATAAGGAGGAATAATCTTGTAATCAACAAACACACAAAAAATAAGGAGGAATAATCTTGTAATCAACAAACACACAAAAAATAAGAAGGAATAATCTTGTAATCAACAAACACACAAAAATAGTTGAACTTGAGACATTTGAATCATTTGTGTAGAACAAACACAAAAGTACAACTCAAATAATTATGATAGTGCATTGAAATCTTATTTATGAGGACATGCATTGTTTTAGTAAAATATATTATAGAAAATAATCTTGCGTCCTTTTCCGTTAATTCACCACTAGTCCTGTAATTGTGTTTCCGTTTATTTACTACCACTGACAACATTTGTTAAATGTTGAACACATTTTATAATATTCGTTCCGGTTTGATTTTGTCTTTCTATGATGGAAAGAAGCTTGCTTATGTTTATCAGTTAGTGATAAACATAACCAACCCCAGGGCCAAGAGCCAGACAATCAGTAACTATGAATATGTTACAGCTTGCTAGTGAATACGACAGTAAAGGGCAAGCAGTGCAATTTTTACAATGGAGAGGTGTTTTGCACAACCCAAGGTTGTATACAAAGAACAATGAAGTTTTATTGTGGCTTAGTGACATTCAAGACCGGTGCTCGTGTTCTAAATGAGTGTATTTGGTGGGATATTGTCAAAAAGTGATGTGGGACATTGTCAAAAAAAGAGTCTAATAAGAGGTTGCAGGCCTGTTATTAGAGGCAGTAGTAAAAATCATAGAAAATGCTCATGATTTTAACACATTTTTTGTTGATAAAGTTGAAGGTACTGAATAAAGTTTCTAAAACACACCATTTTTTGTTTTAAACAGTTGCTGTTTTGTAATAAAGAGACCTTAAAAACCATTTTTCACACTTATATACAATCACATATAGGTTTTTATACCTGTGTATATGGGGCAACAACCAAACATAACATGGATAAAATACTTATTTCCCAAAAGAAAGCCTTAAGAGTGATGCTTTTTGCAATGGATGCAAAATGGATGAATCTTTAAAAGACCATTTTAAGAAAGAAAAATTATTAACTGTATACAGTCTTTATATATTGGACTGTATAATGTTTACATTTGATCAACTTGAACAAATTGAATCACATTCTGACCATCACCAGTACAATACTCGCCACAAAAATGAAGTTGCTATCCCAAAACACAGATTAGAATTTTGTTTTAAACAGGAAACTATCTATGTACGAGCTAAATTGTTTAGGGGTTTGCCAGAAAACTTGAAAATTTACACAAATAGAGCATTATTTAAGAAAAATATCAAGAATTACTTATGTGATAAGACTCTGTATTCATTTGAGGAATTTTTTTATAATTGTAAGTTTTAATTAAGTATAAATAATTCTATATTGACTTTCGATTTTACTTTATTTTTATGACCTATTTTTAAATATTTAACTGGGAGAGTCAGGCATACCTTGAAAAAAACTGCCTTTTAATTTAATTTATATTTTAGGACTGGAGAACCAGACAAACCCCGACAAAAAAAAAACTGTAGAGATTAATACTGTTTTATGTAGGCCTAATTTTAAATTTGACACTATTTAATGTAATTGACTGTGCATTTTATGAATAAAGATATTTTGACTTCGACCATATTAATGATTTTAATTTGAATAAGCTACAAAAACCTGTTACTTCATTTAAATTTTGTCCTGTTAAAGTAACTGACATTAAAAAAATAGTTTCTAAAATGAAGAGTAGCAAGTGTTTAGACATTTATAACTTAAACTCATTAGTATTAAAGTATGGTTTAAATTTTCTGAAAGAGCTGTTAACTCATATTGTAAACTCCTGCATTATAGACTCTGTTTTTCCCAAAGAATTCAAGTTTGTCAAAGTGATACTGGTACAAAAAAAGGGCTGCAAGTCTTCAATTGAAAACTATAGACCAATTTCTATTATTCCTGTAGTGTCTAAGACACTAAAGACTGTTCTAAATAATCAATTTGTAGACTATTTTGAACAAAGTAATCTTTTTAGAAGCTCTCAATTTGGCTATAGTTAGCTCCCAAATTGGTCTGGACAGTTAAAGCAGCAGTTTTTTTGTAAAAGAGTGTATTTATAAAATGTTAATGTAAAGCTATTTTATTTATCTAAAGCTTTCGATATTGTTTCACATTCTCTTCTTTTAAGTAAATTGAGATTTTATGGTTTTAATGAAGATGCTTTGTCACTTTTGATATCTTACCTCAGTGGAAGGTTTCAAAAAGTTATTTTTGAAGGTGATAAATTTAGTCTTTAACTAGTTAGACTGGGAGTTCTTTAAGGATTAATTTTATGTCCAATACTTTCATAATTTATATAAATGATTTGCCTATCAACATTTCGTCTCCTCTGGTTCATAGTTATTTGTTTGATAATGATCTGAGTATCTGTTGTAACTCTAACTCAAAGGATGTGTTAGATTTAACCATAAAATCTTTGTCTGACATTGTAAAAGACTGGTTTTCGGCTAACTTGCTTTAACTGAACAATAACAAAGTTCAATATCTAACTTTTTCTTACAATGAAAAAAATAACCTGGGCCAGAAGCATAATCTGGTTAATTTTTGGGGGCTTTTAATTGATAAAAGTTTGAACTGGAATGACCATATTGAAAGAATATAATCTAAAGTAAGTAAGGGAATTTATTTGTTACGTAGGTTAAGGATTTATGTGAATCTAAGAACCTTGAAAAAAGTTTACTTTGTTCAAATATACAGTCACTTAAGCCACTTAAGATATGGTACATTGTTATGGGGTTGTTCAAATTACAAAAACAATGTATTAGGTTAATGTGTGGACTTCCTTCACGTTCTCACTGTAAATCAATCTGGTAGAGTTAGGTATAATGACTATTCCATCTATATTTGTTTTCCAAAGTCTTCTTTACATTAAAGAAAATTCTGAATCATATGAAATGTTAGGTTCCAATCATAAATATTCCACTAGAATTTCGGATTGCTTAGGGATATTTAGATGCAATTTAAGTAAAACCCAAAAATCATTTTACTATGTATCTATTAAACTTTACAATGTTCTTCCTTTGTTTATTAAAGAGTTACCCCTTCTTAAGTTTAAAGAGTTTCTAAACCATTTGTTAATTAATAGTTGTTTGTATAGCACAGGTGAATTTTATGAAGTAGATTTTGTACAAAGTTAAACAATTGTTTTAAATGATAACTGTATGATTTGTACATTTTTTTTTTTTTTTTAATATAACTTCACTCGCCAGTTCACATGGGCTACAAGCCTGTGCGTGAACTTTATTCAACGAGTGAAGTACCGAACGTTGGCTCAGTGGGGATTCGAACCTTGGAACTTGCCCTCTGCAGTCCGAAGCCTTATCCACTGAGCCACCACGCCGGTAACATCTATGTATTATTACTACTTATTATTTTTTTTATTTGTTGATGATAAATGTTTGTTTAGTCTGAATAAGTGTTGTAATTTTAAGTATTTTAAATGTAATAATTTAACTCTATTTATGTTTTTGTACTTAGCGACTTATTGCTATTAATTGACATTTTGTTTGTTACTGATTACTGTACCTTGTGATTGCTAATTTATGTAAAATTCCTCTATTTTTATTATTATTACATTTATTTTACTTTTACTATGCAGTAACAATGTGTATATATGTTGTATGTTATTTTGAACTAAAACCTAATTTTAGCCTAAGAAATTGACGATTGTAATGCATTTTGATGTCATCATTTGCTTCTGCAATACAAAAATTATTTATTTATTTATTTGTAGGGAATACAAACCTGAGCAAGCAGATAATTTTTTTACAGATTCTCGGCTAGAATACAAAACTATAATTTTAATAATATATTGTTGGAGCAAGGAATATGGACCTAAAAATCTACTTGAAAAAAATGTTAAAGCTTATTACACAGTAGAAAAGTTGTAAATCCTAGGGCTGCTATTTATAATAATGTTATAATAAAAAACAATAACTTAGCACCCTTAAATAGTTTTTTTATTAAATTATCACCGACCGGTTTCGGCATTTATGCCTTCTTCATGATAAAGAAGATGGCATAAATGCCGAAACCGGTCAGTGATAATTTAATAAAAAAACTATTTAAGGGTGCTAAGTTATTGTTTTTTTATTATAACCTTATTACACAGTTTATGCCACCCTAATAATATTTTAATAAATAAAAATATTGTGTACTTTTAATTTTAAATTATTTTTAGTAAGTTTGTCTTAAGTTTGCAATCATAATATTATCAATATATCATGACTACCTAACATCATGTACTTTTTATAAAATTTTTAAAGTATTTTTCACAATTAGTACGTATGGTGGTGAATTAACTCAATTATAAGTCAAAATAGCCTAATTTTTTACTGTGAATTAATGGAAAAAAGTCTAATTTTGTTTTATAAAAATAAAGTTATCGTTGTCAGCAATGTTTTATAGGCCATGTTAAAACCAAAAATAGCTTAAAAAAATAGACAATAGAGCTGAAAAATAATATAACACAATGTTTTGTATTATGAATAAACAAACTATTTTACACATTTAATACATTTCAGTTGAGTAAAACATCACAAAACTAGGCAAAGCAAAGCTCGGTACAACAATTCTCAATACGTAAACAAACGAACCTAACCTTGTATTATACCACTTCTAAAAAATATAAACAAACGATATATGGCAACCGATTATATAGCCAAAAATCAGTTCTCCACTACCTTAATCCATGTTATGCGCAGAATAAAAACATGTTTCGTGAAAATATAGCCAATTTTTTACTTATTTCAGGCAGTTTTCAAATGTTGGGTAGCAAAACACTGTATGATAACCGGCAAAATATATGTTATTCAGTATTCATGCAATTTCTAGACACTTTGCAAATCTTGAAATTATTATTAGAGGATAGAATCAGATATAGACCTGTATTTCCTGGGGAAATAGTTTTAAATAACAAAGATTTTGTTTAGGGTCTATACTAATAAATATTAAAATCCCTATCTTAATACAGATTGTATTTTATCTCCATTATTTAACCCTTCCGTTGTTAGTTGTTGGTTACGTGAAAGCATTACACGTATTATGAATGTTAGTTGTTGCGAAAACTATATAACATTTCGGTAAAACTACCGTAAGACATTACTAACAGTAATTTTTTTAATACACATTTGATTTCGTTTTAATCATCATTTCTCCACACTTCTCCCAATATTTGTGAGTACACGGTTATTGTTTGTATGTGGAACATAGATTAACATATGTACTGTATTTAAAGAAGAAACTTAATAATATTTTACGCTTATTCTACTTTTTACGTAGCCTTTGTAATAATGATGTATTGCGAACGTTATATTTTTCTTTGGTACACAGTAGACTGGACTATGGTATTGCATGCTGGGGGGGAACGTATATTTCAAACCTAAAAAGTTTAATGACAAGTCAGAAACAGTTTGTTAGATTAATATTAAGGAAAAATAAAACTGAAGCATCTTTTCCTCTGTTCTGTGTATTGAAAATATTACCACTAAGATACATGTACTCCTATAAAGTTTTGACAATATTTTACATTCGAAGTCGGAACAGTACACAATTGAGCATCCACAAATATAAATTACGCAATTCAAAAGATCTGTACGTCCCTAAGCCAACCAACACATATTTTACAAAAACGTTTGACTACCAAGCTCCTAAAATGTACAATAAACTGCCCAATGAGATTCGGAATTGTAAAACTATTAACAGTTTTGCGAAATCTTTAAGAAAGTGGTTATTTTCTATTGATGAAATAGAGCAGATCCTATTTCTGTAACTTTCAACCAATACATGATATCCACATTTAAAATTTAATATTTATAGGCTCAAGCTACTTTCTGTTGGTAATTGTCTTAACAATAGATTAAATTTAAATTTATATAAAAACTATGTCAGCTAGGAGTAAAGTTTGGAACTATGTTTTGTTTATTTTTTTGCAATTTTATTCATTGTTCATAGCCACAAATGTGTATTAATAGGAATGTTTCTGTACCTCCAAACAGGCTTAGCCTTGGAGGTCTATATTTTCGAAACATATTTATGGGTTATTATGCATGTATGTATGTAATGTTTGTAGATTTGTTTTGGAAATAAACATTTATTTATTATTATTATTATTATATATGATAATCAACAACATTGGAAAAGCTGGTGCTAGAACAGCTGTAAATAGTGTGCAAATAGTTAGATTTTCTCATTGTAGTTTTTTTTTCATGTAAATATTGTTTATATAAGTTATATTTTATAAATTTGAATAACATTTAGGCTAGAACAAACTGGCTATTTCATTTGTATTGTATTGGTATTGTAAATTTAAACATTTCTCAAGGTAACTTGGACTTGTAAATGTTTTTAAATGCCTTTTTTTATACTGTCTTGACCTTAACCCTTTCAGTGCCAAACATTTAGTCTAGTGCGCATGCATAAAGAGCTGGGTATTTTGCCCTATGGTTGTGCATAAAGAGCCAGGCTAAAATTGGCAATTCCGTAGGGGTTTGCAAAAACCATCATTTCTCAATTATTTGTAGACATAAATGGATAATTTTGTTTAATTTTACTCTTGACAACGTCCTCTAATTTGTACATATAAAATAATTCTACTCATAACATGCAAATCTATACTAAAAATAAAAAATTCAATACTTACGAAAAATGTTGTGAAGGTTTTTTCACTTTGATACAAAGATGTGACCAGTAAAAAATTCCTCTCACCAAAAAGTTAGTATTTATTTGAATGTATATATCATTGTTCACAAATGTAGAAAATATCAACTTCATATCTTCAAAAATAAAGTTTCTATGGCTCGTTTTGTAAAATCTTGGAAAATTCAGTTTTTTTCACATACCGTTCAAAACTTATTTTCACTTTTTAAAAGCATGCCTTAGGCATATATTTACAAAATTATAGGACTACCTAATCTCAAAATAAAATGAACAAAATAAAAACACTTATATCCTAATTGAAGTTTTTTAGTTCAGTCTGTGGAAAAATGAAAAAAAAACTAACACTTATGAAAAGATAAACAATATGGGTCAAGTCCCTTTTTGCAGGTTTTACAAGAAAAGGTGGCCTTTTTCCTCTTTCCTCCTGCTTGGGTACTTTTCTTACTACATACAGAGCAGTTTAGTTCCTTTTTATTTGGCAGTTTGTCTAAAAACATAGGTGGCTACCATTACCTTGCCTGGTACTTCCTGGTGATGGGTATAATACATGCTTCCCTTCTTAGAGGACTTTAGTATTCAACACTAAAATACTAAAGAGATATAAATATATATATATATATATATTTTGTTATTGAATTTGGACCTTTCTAAATAGAATGATAACGAAATTTACGTTGTTAAACAACATTTCGTATTTTTTATGAATTTTTTAAAAAACGTCCTCCTAGTCGGACGTTGGCTCTTTATGCACGTTTTTCGGACGTCCTCCTAGTCGGACGTTGGCTCTTTAAGCACATTTTTTAGACGTCCTCCTAGTCGGGCGTTGGCACTAAAAGGGTTAACAATTCAAAATTTTAAAAATCCACTCATCTATTGCATGTTCAAGTTCTGTACAATTTTACAATCAAAATGATATATACAATACTATTATTATATTATATATAATTTTTTTAATTTATGCTTACACAACTAGCAAAAATGTCCTAACGTTAAAATCTTCTATAGAAATAAACATATTGTGAACAATGAGAGGATTAAGGCGATTTTTCAGTCATTTGTTAGAAACATTTGTCTTGTCTCTTATAGAAGTGGGGCTATGTACTGGACTGTACAATTACAAATAAATGTTTTAAACTGAAAGCCACTGGCGGAATTAAATACTTACCAGGTCCTTGAAAGTTACACCTTTTTCACTGGAATCCACTTTCTCCTGTGATTCTATATGAGAACTTTTATCTTCACACTCCTGCATTTCATTTTGATTATTTTCACTACCTGATTCCATATCAAGATATAGTTATAATCCTAGCTAAATAAAAATTAATTTATTACTATTTCAATTATCAGTGAGGTTTTAATAATGTTTGATATGCTATGAACAAGTAATTCATAACATAACCTCAACGTCCTCAACCATAATGTTGCTAGAGTTGGGATAGGGATTACAGGAGGGTCAAAGTAACTGGAACTGTCTCGTTGGTACTGTTTCACGCTCGTAACCGCGACAGTTCCGCGGAACATTTGGAACTCCCAGTTCCAATTCCACAGCGCCAGTGATACAGTCCTGGCAACGTCAATACTCATTCCCACGGACTGTACAATTCTTGAAAATAAACAAATCTCGACCTGTACTTCTGTAGACTCTTAAAATAATTTAATAGCTAAAACCAAAGTTACGTGCGTGCTATCGCTGTTGCTAATCGTAGTATTCGACCTTTATAGTATTATTGTTATCTTATAGTAATACTAATTTATTATACCCATCACAAAGTACTCTGGCTAAACAATACATATGTTTCATTGTCATGTCTGTTCCATGTGAACGTATTTTTTTTCGAAAACAGGGTAAATTATTAATTAAAGACGAATTGAGTTGAAAACTACAAGTCAGGGAACTAATCTATTTAAATATGAACTATAATTATGTCAAAAGTAGGCTATATTTAATATTTTGTTCATATATAGGCCTAAAAATGTTAGCTGCATATCTTGTAAAATAAATCATACTATCCTTTTGAAGTTATACTTCTTTGCGCCCGTTAGACACTTTGGGATGGGATGTTGGTCGAGAAACCGCGTCACGCTGAAAAGTAAGAACAAATTTTTAAGAACTATCGATTAATCGATTGTTAATCGAAGAAATTACTGATAATGATAATAAAGGTGTATAATATAATAATGAAGTCACGTATAATATATTGAATAATATTGAAAAATGTCTTATATTTCATTTATATATCCTGTCTGTTTGTGTGCGTTAGTGGGTGTATGAGAATGGCCAAAGAAGTATAACTTCCACCGTGTGGTCCGACGCACACCCAATTTTTTTTTATTCTTTTAATCTTATTATTCCTGAAATTGTCTCTTTTTTAATATGCATGATCCTAAGCATTTAATCGACATATCCATACAAATGGACGTTATAGATGATTATTTATATTTATGTAGTATTAAAATCAAACATGTGTTTAACAGAGTAAATAGTAGTAAATGTTTATCTCATAAGTACCAAGCTGGAACTGAAATTATGATTTTAAAAAAAATTGGGTGTGCGTCGGACCACACGGTGGAAGTTATACTTCTTGGGCCATTCTCATACACCCACTAACGCACACAAACAGACAGGATATATAAATGAAATATAAGACATTTTTCAATATTATTCAATATATTTATCTTCAATATATTATACGTGACTTCATTATTATATTATACACCTATATTATCATTATCAGTAATTTCTTCGATTAACAATCGATTAATCGATAGTTCTTAAAAATGTGTTCTTACTTTTCAGCGTGACGCGGTTTCTCGACCAACATCCCATCCCAAAGTGTCTAACGGGCGCAAAGAAGTATAACTTCAAAAATCCACACCCATTGTGGTACTGTAGAACTGACACCATCAAAGCTAAAAAAAAAGTACCACAGAGTTCTCATAGGTCGTGGAACTGTTTGGAACTGGAACTGTCTCCCGCCCTCCCGGTGCTATCTCACAGCCGACACCGTCGCAGTTGCAGCTAGTTTCCGCATTGGTGCTGTTTACAGAACGCTAGTGTGGACGGTTGACCAGTGTTTTGGGACCCATATTGAGTTGTGGTGGGGGAAACGGCGTTTAATGTCGTCGTTGTCAATTTGAGACGCAAGAGAGAGCGTCCTACTTGTCTAGACAGTCAGCTGTAGAGGAGCTGTCTGGATTTTGGTTTGCTTATCTTGATATGCTTGTCAATTATTAGACCAGACTTAATTTGTCTTGTCTATCTTATTTCTATGAATTTTAATTATAGTTAATTTATAGAACTAATGTACTACTTACAGAGACATACCAAGCATCAAATTCTATGAATGAGCGAAACGTATGATGTTCAATGTGTATAGAAATATTATGTTCTTTTTTAAAATGACTATATATGTTTTTGTTACTTTACCTAATGATGCATGAGGGCAAAGAGGACATTTCTTCTTGAAAATGACAGATGTTTTTACATTATTATGGGTTTTTCTTTTGTGATGATTTAGATATATTTCTTTTTTAAAGGAAGCATTACATTGAGAGCAATTAAAGGGTGATATGGATACAGGTTTGTGTACACGTGTTATATGTCTTGTCAAAGCAGATTTGTATTTGCTTTCATAGTTACACTGGCTGCAGGAGTAAATTTTGTTTTGTTGCAAATGAACAATGTTAATGTGTTGATCCAAACTATGTTTTGCTGTATATACCTTGTTACATATAAAACAGATGTATATTTTTTTTCTCAATGTCTGGAAGTAATTCATCTCGTGAATTTCGTTTGTGAATATTTTTTTTATGCCTACCGTACTGAAATCTTTTCTGTCACCACACAGCTTACAGCAGTATTCACATTTATATTTTTTTGCTTCCATCAATAAAATTATTTGTAGGCCTATAAAAAAATATATATTATTCTATTAGTTTTTATTCGATTTTATTGTTATATTATTGTAACTAATGTATATTGGCGGATGCCGTTGAAAGAATAGATAAATAAATATCTAATTTAATATTTAGTGGCAAGATGTTGTGATAAATAATATCTGTTACAAGTTAAGATGCCTGTTACTCTAAAAACTATTTTAAATATTCAATCAAGATTTATTAAATTGAATAATTTGTAGACACATTATACATAAACACAACTAAATAAATAATGTGGTAATAACAGCGATAAAATTTAAAATATTTAACACGACAGAATAAAAAGTATGGTACAACAAAGACAGTATTATAATTATTGCTATTTAGTTTTTTTTTGAGTTTGTCAACTTAATTTACAAAATGAAACACTTAATGCCTGTAGACTATGGAATATAAACTTTATTAAAATTGAAACTTTCTGATTAAAGTTAGAGTTTGAGGCCTTTAAACATAACTGACAGGAGTAAATACAAA
The DNA here is from genome assembly GCA_035578905.1 of Stictocephala bisonia. Classification (NCBI taxonomy): domain Eukaryota; kingdom Metazoa; phylum Arthropoda; class Insecta; order Hemiptera; family Membracidae; genus Stictocephala; species Stictocephala bisonia. The sequence continues at coordinate 82,933 of JAQJVL010000823.1, forward strand.
TACTGTAAGTACTTTATGTTATATTCATAATGATAGTTTTGTTTAACATTCTTTAAAGATAGTGATAAGGAATTAATTGATTATAATACTTACTGTAACAGTTAATTATTTATATATTGTATTTAACACATTTACATAAAACAATTCTGATCTGTAAAGCAGACGACATCACTCACTCATCCATCAATTCCCGCCATAGGGTTGGAGGGGCCCCACAACTCAATATGGGTCCCAAAACACTGGTCAACCGTCCACACTAGCGTTCTGTATCACAAAGAGAGGGAGTTCACTATTAGAGGTCCAAAGAGTTATAAAATCTTACATAGTGTATTGTAGCTACATACATCTCTTTGTGAGTGCTACAATTTCAAATCAGTGATACCAAAGGTATTTAATACCAATACGATAATACCAAGATAGTAGCTACCAATTACGTGAGTATTGAGTAGCATAGCCTATTACAACTTAAATGCAAGAAGATCACTTTAATGTTACAATAAAGACTGAAAGTGACGAAATGGCATTAAATTACGGAGGTCTTTCACAAATAGCTCCACTGAATTTAGAGGGTAATGTCTCCCAGAATTGGTCTCAGTGGTACCAAAGATTTGACATATACCTAGTTGCATCTGGGTTGGATGCCAAGCCAGATCAAAGGAAAATTGCCTTACTCCTTCATAGTTTAGGAGAAAAATGCCTAGAAATTTACAATTCTTTCAACTTGTCAGATGAGGACTCTAAAAAGTACTCGGTAGTTGTTGATAAATTAAAAAATTATTTTTCACCCAAAAAGAATGTTACTATAGAACGTCATAAATTCCTTACTAGAAAACAGTTGCCAGATGAGTCTATAGATTCTTTTGTCACAGACTTAGTAAATAAAAGTTTATCTAGTGAACTTGGTGACTTGCGGGAAGACTTAGTTAAAGACTTTTATGTCAAAAATCAACATATCAAAGAACGTTTGCTTCGTGAAGAGGGCTTAACGTTTGAGTCAAAGTTAAACTTTAGCCCTCAATCAAAATCTTCTAACTACAACAGTTAGAAGATTTTGAGGATATCAGAGGCGCCCTGATATCCTCCCAATTCCAAAACATAGAACAACTTTTTATGAGAAACAAACGAAATTTTCTGCTATCAAGTTATACAATCGCCTGCCATCTCATGTTAGGCTAAAACCAGATTTACAGCAATTTAGAAGGAAGTTAAAAACCTTTCTTATTGATAAAGAATATTATTCGGTTAATTGCTTTTTAAATGATAAGGAGCTAAGATAGTTGGTAGGTGTTAGTGTAAGAGCTCTAGTTTAGTTTGTGCTAATGTGCGCATGTGTATATATATTGTATAATTGACCTTTGTCATGCATATCATTGTAAACGACAATAAATATTTTGACTTTGACGTTAGGCCTACCTAAATCCCTTGTAAAACCTGCTTCAATTTCCCTAACCTCATTTACTGGTCAAAAGGTGCAGGCAATAGGCAAGTGTGACCTAGATTGTAAATTCAAGGACAAAGCGTACTGCATATCTTTTGTTATCGCAGATGTAAACTGCTCACCAATTTTAGGCCTAGAATCGTGTAACTCCTTAGGCCTAATCAGTAGATCAGTCGGTTCGTTGGAACTAGACCAAATTGTAAATAGTTGTACATATACTAGTAATGTAAGTACGGTAATACTGAAAACGTGACTAAAAATTATGTAGTCTAAAATGCCAGATAGTCTAAGTTATAAAATCTTACATATATAAATAGTATAATGACATGAATATACTATATATCAACACCGGGATACGGCCAAATATGACTGGGCCAATATATGCAGATGATTTCTGAAAATGGCCTTATGATGAAGAGGTATGATAGCATTATTTTTATTTCTTGTTTTATAGGGGTGACTATGGGTAGGGAAAAGATGTTGATTTTCGAAAACAAACAGAGTATAAGTGTAAATGAATAAGGATTGAAGGGTTAAAATAGACTGATCTCGGAACACCTGCCTACAGCTGTCTCTAAATCTCAGACCGACCAAAATCCTAACTGCTCGTTTTTGAAGCTTGAAAACTCTATTAAATGATATGACTGGGGCCGTCCTCCAGAACATGATTCCATATGACAAAACAGGAACAACGTAACCAAAATATATGATCTTCAAAAAATATGTGTTGATGAAACCAATAACTCTTTTATTTGACCAAAATCAACATGTTACATGCATTAGTCTTGTCAACATTTGTGCTATAATTATAAACAATTATAATTATAAATAATTATAAACAAAAAAAAAGTAAGTCAGCTACTTGCTCGAGTGCGTGAAATGTGTGTCTCGGAACAGGCCTGTTAAGTAATATTTGTTTTCGTAATGTGCGTAATGTGAGTGTTGTTTGTGTCAGTTTTTTATTTTATATTTTAACGACGCCTTATGGCTGAACTTCAATGTCTGAAGATGACACTTTGATGTCGAAACGGCCGTAACATTTGTTACGAACTTATGAGCTGATTGACGAAAGTAATTATTTAATTTAAAAAAAGTCTATAAACCAGAGAGATATCTAAGTGAAAACAAACAAGAGCTCATCCTAGATCATACATTTGAAATCTGAGTGTTCCGCTTTAGGTTTGAATCGACATAAATGCCCAAAAAATCGAACAGAACCTTCATAAAAGTCGTCAGTAAAGTCTCCATGTAAGGAAAATTTTAGAATTTGCGTTTTTCTTTATTCATAGACATAGAGTTTTGTGAAAACCACTCACTGAGGGAATTCAATGTAGTGGTTATTTGAATATCCAGAAGTGGCAGGTGATTTGCTTGCAATTCCACACTAGTGTCGTCGGCATATTGCACTGCATGACCCACAAAATTGATCAATGCACTTAAAACATCGGTCAGAAAAGTCAAATTTTGTTTTATTCTCGGTAACAATCTTTACTTAAAAATTCACAAACAATAATTGATGAAACAATAATTGAGAATTTGTTAAATGTCTTCTTGGTTGGACTTAATGGCAAGCAGTGATAAATTGAAATTAACAACAAAAATGGCGTCAAATGGTCGAACAACAACGTTTCCATTTGATTAGAAATGGCAAGGTTGTTTTGTTTACAACCATACAAAAAGGATTGAAAGACAAATAATGGTAACACAGAGACAATTACGTAAGATGCAATAGTTAGTAATATTGTTTAGAATCTATAAATTATATATTCACTAATCATTGTTAACAGTGATATATCCAGAGTACACTTAGTCAAAACAATCAAAGCATGAGTCAGTCATGACATATTGCATATTGGAAAAACTTTAAAATTATTATGAATTACACATTTTTACCCTCAAAGAACTTATACCCTCGAAAATACTCTCAGTCAGTGAAATTACCCTCTAAAAGGGTAATTACTCTGGAATTTCCAACGCTGGTGGCTGTACCCTTAGTGATGGGTTCTATCGACTACTTATTACAACCGACTAGAGAGTAGTCGACTACTTTATGACACTGACTAGAGTAGTCGTAAAAAGTAGTCGACTACTTTTTCATATTTTGTGTTCTGTTCTGTAGAATGCAGACTGCAACCTTCCGCTGTTGAACGTAGTTTTTCCCCGTAAAAATATTTTCTTTAAACATTCTAATTAATTGTTTGTGTTATTATTATTATTTTTACATTTTGAGGAAAGATGCTGACTCCAATTAGCAAAGCTATGAAATATGTACTTTTCTTATTTAATTTCATATTTGTGGTGAGTATCAAAAGCTAACTTAAAAATAAAGTTCAATAGGCATTACATAATAATTATCATTGCATAGTCAAATAACATAGGGAGTTGCCTCTGACGATTTACAATTAATCTTGTGAAGATTATAAACATAATTGAATCACGGTGTATTTTTTAAAATTATTACTACTTCATCAATTCGGTTTTTAAAAGGGAACTGTCCTAATTCATGCAAATCCAGACACGATTTTTCATCTTTGTGAAACTGTCCAGTATTTCTATCCAGAAAATTTTGAGGGGATTACGGGAAAATTGTTAAATATTTCTCTAATTCAAGTTTTAATGAGCAAAACTGTTTCCTACACTAAGACAATTGCAAGGAAGTAAAAAAAGCAAATGTATTACCCAATTGGAAGAATATTACAGCAAATTTCTTCAGGTGTGCTGCCAACAAATATAACCACTTAAGTAAACACACTATCAAATTAGCGACTTACTTAATTGCATATTTCAAAGTACAGTCAGTTGTAAAAACGTCCGCGCAGATAACTAGGAATATAGGAAGATGTACCTTACCTAATTTAATACATTGGTTGGGCCACAATGTTTAGGTTTTGAGATATTTACTGGGCACTGGGTGAACTTGGCGCAAAAAATGGCCAGCCACACAAAATTGCCTATTTCAAAGTGTTCCAAGTCCTAAAAACTTCCGCAAAGCAATTTTTTGTTCATGGCACGTTGTACCCTGTGGTAGTACCTTTCTTAATATAGTACACTGGGTAGGACCCATTTGCTAGGTTAAGAGATATTTACTGGTAAACTTAGCACAGATAACGGCCAGTCGCCAAAATTGCCTATTTTGGTAACTGGCCGTTATTTGTGCTAAGTTTACCAGTAAATATCTCTTAACCTAGCAAATGGGGCCTAGTCAGTGTACTATATTTACCCTTACCACACCGTAAGTGCATATATGCACATATGTTAACTTTGCTCTAAACGCTGTAAGCGCATATATGTGTAATAATTACAAAATTAATATTTTCGTTGTAATGTTTCTAATTTAATCCGGTAGTGCTTATAGGTTATGGGCGCTGACTCATGAGAGACACATTGTGCAGCTCGTGACCTTTTGTTGGCCTGTCAATCACTATGAGACTGATTTTTGTCTGGCAGTGTATATTTCCGCTGCGCCACCTAACGCCACAAGCGCATATACGCACAGCTACTGTCGAGCCGAGTGGTTGTCATTGTCCACTGCCTCACCTCTTGAAACTGTGTATTTAGTTGTTTTTATCATAACTTTAGTTCAAATAAGTGTTAAATGTCAATATGAATAATCCAGACAATTTTGATGTTGTGGAAGGTAGTAAATACATTGTATTCAAGTGCTATATGTATTTACTTATTTTTGTTGTATGTGTTATACGTGCAGGCCTTCTCTTTATCAGTTAATATACTCAATTATACATATTTTATTAATAGTAATAATATTTTGTATTGATTCATACTGTATAAGTGATCTATGCCTGAGGCTTACTTTAAATAAAAGTTTGCTTATTTACATATTCATATATAAGAAAAAAAGGTAAAGTAAGCTAATAAAAGTTTCAAAATGATATCATATCTTTTATTTTCCTGTACAGAACAATAAAAAAAATGAGCAACTAAAAAATATAATTTTGATTTTTTTACAATAAATTAGGGATTAATGGAAAATAGGCACTGTATAAATGGCGCTTTAAGGGTTAAGAAAGGTTCTAACTGAGGCACATCCTGCCATGATCAAAAAATTGCTTCACGGAAGTTTTTAGAACTTGGAGCACTCTGAAACAGGCGATTTTAGTCACTGGCTGTTATTTGCGCCAGTTCACCAGGAAATATTTCAAAACCTAAACTTTGTGGACCAACAGATGTACTATATTAGGAGAGGTACTACCCGAGGGTGCAACTTCCTATAGTAAAAAGTTATCTGCACGGGCATTTTTACAACTGACTTTACTTTGAAATATGCGATTAAGTAAGTCGCTAATTTGATAGTGTGATTACTAAAGTGAGGTTATGTTTGTTGGCAGCACACCTGAAGAAATTTACTGTAATATTCTTCCAATTGGGTAATATATGTTTGCTTTTTTTACTTCCTTGCCATTGTCTTAGTGTAGGAAACAGTTTTGTTCATTAAAACTTGAATTGGAGTAATATTTAACAATTTTCCCACAATTCCTTCTAAAAAGTACCCTTTTCTTCCGTTTAATACCCTTTTCCCCCTTATAATTATCTTTTCCCCTTTTATGGGATGGAAATACTGGACAGTTTCTGTTGTGAATAAATAAATTAAGGAATCTGAAATATAGTAATGAAAGCAAAGCTTTAATCAACTTTAACATGTTCACTGCGAATGGCAAACAGCTAGGGTAGGCCGGTGCTGACACACAAAATGTTAACAAATATCCATATAAAGTCATAAAATGATAGTTTACTATATAGTAACACTACTTTTATTGGTTTTGTAAAAAAAAACTTATCTACGCCACTCGGCGTCATCCGCACACAGCATTAATTATCGATGTTGTGTGCGGATGACGCCGAGTGGCGTCAAGTGGTATTTTGTACAATAGAGCTATTATTATACTATTTATAACTATGAAATGGAAGTGCGTACTTCCAATAGCTGTTCCTCTCATTTTCCAATGTTGTTGTATGTTTTGCAAAAAGTTCAATATAATATTTACAAAAAAATAGATGTTTTTCTAATATGTACACGTGTACGAGACGTGAGACGTGTACGAGAAATATTTGCTGATACAGTAATATCTCCTAAGTCACTATCGCTATCCAGGGCCGCCCAGAGACTTTTGGTGGCCCCGGGGCAAAAGTTTACCATGTGGCCCCTTCCTTCACTTCAAAATAAATTTAATTACTCTGATTGTCAAATATACTATAATTGATATTTTACTTTTAGCACATTCTACGATATTCTTACCATCTCTTTCGTTAGGTTACTATTGTAATTAAGATTCTTGTTCATGGACGTTTTCTCAGGGCTAGCTGCGAAACTCCGGTAAGTTTTTCTCTAATTGTCATATACTTTTTAAAAATTTCCTTAAGTATTACCGCTACAATAACATCAATCTCTTATAACAAAACTACTGTTCTTTAATATTAAATAAATAATAAGGAACCAAGCAATGCCACAGTCAGTTGCATAGTTGGGCGCAGCAGCTCTTCGATCGCCAGTTGAGGAGCCATCCTCGCCAATGATATTAGCTGTGGGTGAGGGAGGGGCTAATAAATTTGTATAGGCCACTTGGTTTCGCTAGCTAAAGAGCAAGTGGCCGAATGTTCACGAAGTAAAATAATTTGGCGAGCGCGAACATCTAGTGCTTTAAAAACAGTCAACTGAGAGTTGAGGTTATGTTATTGTTTTCAAAACAGGTTGTAGACCACTGGGTATTGATGTTGGAGCTTATTGATATAGCTTATTGATGTTGGACATTAAAAAATCTAGTTTATATTCGTGATTTTAGTTTGTCTTTGTGCAAAACTTTAAAACTATTCAATTTTTATTTCACAGGCATAAAAGGCATTTTGTACCAACACAATTTTCTCAGCATAAAACATAGTAAAATTTATGTCTGTCAAATTGGATACTATATCATTGATGTACATCACAGTGTACACGTCCGTACAGTGATAGTGGTATTGACATACCCACACACCCATTCACGAACAATCGTATTGACCCTCCTGCTCAACAATACACGTACAGTGGTTTAATCTTAGTTAATTTCACTTATCACGCAACAAACAATAAATAAATACTGTATTAATGATTGTCAAAAATATAAATGGCTTACTCGTTCGTCAGTGACAGTAAAAAATTATGAAAACTATTTTGATTGGTCGTAGATTTGTTATGTTAATGAATGACAACATTAATCAATTACGCTATTTGTTTGGGAACAACCTATACGTGGGCATAATTGGTTTTTAATCAAGAGCTACTCTACTGAATATGATGAGAATTCACCCCTATTCCTGTTATAGTTTCAGGGTAAATTAAACCAGACAATAAAAGAGTTACAACAAGTTAAATGTCACAAAATAAATATTATTCAAAAGGAGTTGTACAAATCTGAACAATGATGAAGCTGGTTTATCTATTAACGGTGTACTTAAGAGCTCCTCTTTTCATTAAGACCTATGTCATAATATATTGGTAAAATGTCTTTACGAACATCTATGTCATAATAACTAGTAAATTTAAAATGTCAAAGGAAACATTACAGTAGAGACAAAGTAAAAAAATTGCATGTACAGTAAACTCTGGTTAACCGGTTAAATATGATGGAAGATGAATCCGGATAGCACAGAACGTAACAAAATTATAATTTTTAGACAAGATTATGCCACGCAATTCCTCCCACGATAGCGTAGTGCAAGTTGAATGTAATGCATCATACACACATATTGTTGCACATCCGGTAAGCGAGCGGTGATTTTGTTGTATGCATATTTACCAGATTTAAGTACCTAGAAATCTACTGTAATTTAGTGGTTTCATCGTTATTTTTTTTTTTTTTTTATACTGTAAAAATATATAATTTACTTTGCAGTATATTACAATACTACAATGAAACATTTATAGTCTATTTTAATTGATTTCAATAAAACGTTACCATAAATTACTGGGCCTAAACTTTAGCTTTTTGTTATCTCAAAATCTTTAAATGGAATATGAATCATAGCAAATTAAATTAATTGATAATTATAGTAGTTTACTAGGAAATCCAAAAGAACGCATTAAATTACAGAAATATCACTCTATAAAATATAACAATAACAAAATATTTCTTTACTGAACGACAGTAAACAAACAGACTAATGATTGACGATGTCCCCGATCTACCCTTCATGACAATTAATTGAACTCTTCCAGCCACGTTGTTACAACATTGTATATTTTGCCTGCGGGTTTTTTAGGTGCCAAACACAGTTACTACTGAAATACGACTAATATTTCTTAAATTTAGTGCATATATTGAAAAATTAGCTGATCAGTGCCTGGAAAGAGTGCAACGTTACCACGTTCGAACGGAGAGCTGCCGCCTACTACCTGCTTTGAAACCAAGTTTGTAAGAACTTTTTCTCATAAGACTTTTCAACCTTTTTAAAATGTCAGATTTTTAAAATTTTTTACCGTAATTTTGTTTGCTTATTTAATTGTGTTGTTCTTAGGCTTCCACTTTTTTTATTACAATTTATTAATTTGCATACTTTAGGCTGCAGGTTACTGATCACTCGTTTTCACATTATATAGATCTATTTTGCTACGATGGGTCAAGGGATTTTTGAAACACTAAATCAAGATTATTTATCTACATAAACAGAATTTGTGAAAAAATACAAAATAAGGATAAAAGCTTAATCAACAAACAACTACAAATACAAATCAATTCGCAATTGCTGTATTTTCTTAAGTTTATAATAGTAATATATCATAACTAATGGTTTTGTAAGGATAATTACGTGACCAAGCGATTGATTTTCCTACCACTAAAAGCCAAGATAGAGTTGAATTTAGGACAAGTATAACAATTTTGTTTGAAGTAGTATATACTTTTGAAATTAAAGTTTAAAAATAAAACATAGAGAAACGTTCTTATCCACCTTGTATTAAACACATCCAAAAACGGAGTTTGTGTAATACAAATGTAAAGTTAGTGGGTCTTTTGACATGTTTTATATAAATAGTGTACGAAAACAGGACATCTTAAAGAGGTGGCCCACTGTTTACACCACTCAAGTATATTTATACGTTCGCAAACTGGAATTTATATTTTGGTGTGTTCACAAGCTGCATGCCTTTACACCTGTTTGCAAACAAGACAACTGGCGAGGGGTACAGTTGCAGTCACACACCAACCAGAGCGTATGCTGTCACACCACTATGTCGACCGCTGACAAACTTCAAAGACCAGTGTACAACTTGCTCCAAAAGGCTCCCTGGTTGCTATAAAACCAATGGTTTAGTTTAAACGTTTTAAAGCTAAAACTGGAAGACTTATCTGGCCTAATATCACTTTTTATATTTTGATACAGGCCTGAATCGTTTCTTATCTAGTAGATTATTAAGTATTTTCTTTTTTGTTGTATGAAATGTGGCCCCCCTGTGAACTAAGTCTGTGTGGCCCCGGGGCAGTTTGCCCCCTTTGCCCCCCCCTCTGGGCGGCCCTGTCGCTATCACTAACTTGACTCAAACTATAACTTACACCACTGCTATAGTCTTCAATATCGGAATCAAAATCATGAAGACGATCTATTTCACTTACAATAAGTGATTCAAACTCACGTGAACAACTAGGATTTTTATCACTCATTTTAAAATAACTTAAAACTCTAAAATCTATAACGATTATCATTTACGTACAACTAAACTTATGACACACAAGATACAATCAGTCAAAACGGGTTTCGACAATCTTTTACTTGCAAAAATGGAGGGGGAATAGATGCGCGCGAATGACGCCACTAGGAGTCACCCGCATTCCTCGAACATCTGCTATGACGCCACTCGGCGTCATCCGCAGGGAACGTGTTAAACAACAGCATGATTTGTTTACATTTAAAAAGTATTAGTTTTGAGAAATAATAACAATGAATGTATAAACATATGTTTTTATAATTACAAAGAGTTTTGGTAAAGAATATTTAATAAGTAAAGTTATCATAACATTCTTCCTTTCTTCATTTGTGAACATAGCTCTTCAAATAGTTAAGAGTAACTGATATTCTAGAGGAGCGACGATGCAGAGGAGGGGTTGTTAGTTGTACAGGTGGGTGTTGATTTGCTAGTTGTACGGCTGGGGTTTGATTCACAGGAGGTAGTGATGATCGTAGGTGTTTGTTCTTTGTTTCTGTCTCGTCTAAATGGTTTAAATCTGGGTCTTGGTTCATGTCTTCTGGAGCAGATGATCCTGCAGGTGCAAGATGTCTGATGTTTACTCCATCACGAAGTCTGACCAAGGCATAGTCAGGGTTTGATTCAATGAGTTGTACTTCTTCAGTCAGTGGTTCGTATTTACTTTGATGTACTTGTCTCTTCATTAATATTACTCCTGGTGAAGTTAACCAAGATGGTAGGTAACTCCTGTAGCAGTTCTTCTTTTGTGTTGAAACATTCGTTCATGTGGAGTAAAGTTTGTTGCAGTGCAGAGAAGAGATCGAATCGAGTACAACGATTCACCAAGCACTCTTTCCCATTGAGAAACTTGTAGATTTTTAGTTAACAGTGCTAACATGATAGTTCTCCAGATAACTCCATTATACCTTTCTATTTGTCCATTTCCACAAGGGTTATAAGAAGTAGTACGACTTGTTGTGATACCTTTCGATACAAGGTAGTTCTTTAAATCTTCGGACATAAAAGATGATCCTCTATCAGTGTGAATAAATGCTGGGTATCCAAATAAAACAAATAGTTGGTCCAATGCTTGAATCACACTATTTGAAGATAAGTTAGAGCAAGGAATCGCAAAAGGGTACCTTGAATACTCATCCACAACAATTAGCAGATATTTGTTGCGAGTTTCAGATGGAACAGGCCCTTTGAAGTCCAAGCTCAGTTTTTCAAATGGAGCTGTAGCTTTTACTAAAATACCTTGTTTGCTGTTGAAATATCTAGGTTTTGTTTCAGCACAAATTCTACAGTTTGAAGTAATTTGCCTTACTTCCACAGTATAAGGTAAGTTTTGGGATTTTACCCAGTGTACCATTCTAGTCACCCCTGGGTGACACATTGTATTATGAAGTGTTTTTAATTTGGTTATTGTATGTGTCGAACTGCATATTCTTGAGAAAGCATCTGTTGCTTGGTTTTCAATTCCAGGACAGTAGATGATTTCATAGTTATAAGCCGACAACTCTAGTCTCCAATGAACAATTTTCTCATTTTTAATTTTTCGACCATGTTTTGTGTTAAACATGAATGAAACAGATTTTTGATCTGTGATAAGTTTTAACCTTCTGCCAATCAAATAAAATCTCCATTTACGAAGTGCTTCTACTATCGCTTTTCCTTTTCTATTGCTGAGTGGTTTCTTTCACTCTTTGACAATGTCCGTGAAATGAAAGCTACTGGTCGTTGGTGTAAGACTGTAATTAGTTGTTAGCTGCTGTTGTGACCCATTACAGTATTTATACAGTTTCTTGCGAACATCCTAGTTGCGCCTCAAGTATATCTGAGGTATCCGGATCAGACCAAGATGGCGGACCTCTAACAACTACAGTGAAAGTGCTCCCCATATATTAGTGAAGTTTAATTAGGTAATACAACAAATCCCTAGTAAACTACACACCAACATAAAACCGTAAGTCCTAGATTCATATTTTTCAAGAATATTTACCTGAGGAATGAAGATTTTTGATAAGAATGTAATATTACCTGTCACTCAAGAATACACTTCTCACAACATGAAGACTACTCAATCAAAAAATTTCATGTGATTAATAGATGATTAAACATATTCATAAGACTTAAGAAACTTACTGAAAAAATGAAATTAAATAATTAAACAATACTATAAATATTATACACATAAAGCATTAAATAACATTGCTCATGGAAGTGGTCATATCCAGCTCATTATTTACACATTGAGTAAACTTCCAACACATCACCTCCAACTCACAAGCAGTATAGCTGCTCAGTCTATATTGACAGAGCTGGGTCATTGAAGACCTGACACCTGCTGACACAGCAACACTGACTTCAGCATTGTTTATTCCAACTGACATAAGCTCTGTAGTACAGTAGTAGGCATAAGTGGAATTTAATTTATGTCTGAGAAATATAACAGCTAAAAGCTTATATTTACCTACTAAATATGTCTGTTGTGCACTAGTCTCCTTGAAGAAACTGTTACAATTATATTATTTTACAGAGACCAAAGATAATAAATTTGGACAGTAGGAATCATACATTCCCAGCTTAAAAAACTGTACTCTAATTATATATTGTACATTAGACAATAGGAATTAGGCAAACCAAGCTCAAAAACCTGTAGTTTAATTGTACAACATCAGTTGACTGAAGTTCAATTTAGTTAAGCCACTGTCACAGGTGCTACAATGAGTTGACCTGACCTCGTTATAGTGTCAGCAGTGCTGAGTCACCACAACATAGCTCAACAGTCCGCAGTACAATACCATTGTACTGCTACTTGGCTTACAAGGATTGATTGCCCTCAAATCAAGCTCAATTATACATTTTCTGACTTACATAAAAAATTTATTTTAACAACTAATAACTTCTGACATAATGAACTAGCCAGACATTATGACTATCCAAATTTGACATTAAAACATATAACCAAGAGGAGTCTGCCAAACCTCTACATAAAAAACAGTTCCGAGATTTTTACATAAAAACCAATAACTAAGAGGAGTCTGCCAAACCTCTACATAAAAAACAGTTTCTAAATTTTGACATCGAAATCTATAACTAAGAGGAGTCTGCCAAACCTCTATATAAAAAACAGCTTCTAAATCAGGATTGGCCACAGCTGCTGACCTCAGACATTACAGTATAGCACTGTCTACTGATGGCAACATCCAATGCGTCATTCTCTATAGGAGATATAGTTTTTGCCAAGATAAAATACTACCCGCACTGGCCTGGAAAAATAATAAACGTAACTTTTCAAGACAGAGGAAAATCTCCAATATACAATGTCTGTTTTTTCGGTGATTGCAAAACTGCCAGTGTAAAATGCAGTGACTTACTTCTATATTTAAATCATAAGTCTATATACGGACTACCAAAGACAGATAACTTCAAGAACAGGACATTTAACAAAGCACTGCAAGAAGCTGAGGCAGCCTTAGGTCTAGCCTCAGACACTCGTATAACCACTGACTATCATCTGAGTCAAGAAGTTACCTGCATACAATCTAATGACATTTCAATTGTAAATAATGTCCAAGACAAAATCAAAGAATATGAGCTATCCGATGAAATTGACCTTGAAACTTCTCTGACGTTAGCAGCGGAAGCTGGGAATACCTTACTCAGCGAGAACAATATTTTGAAAAATGAAATTAATAATCGTACGCTACTAAATTCTAGTCTTGAACATCAACTCAGGGAAGTCAACGTTAAAAATTCTTCATTACAGCGGGATTTGGGAGAAAAACTGGAGGATGAAGTATCGGTACTAACAAACTTGACTCTTGACCTTGCAGGAAAGAATGACTACTTAAATAGAAAACTACGCAAGGAACAAGATTTCAAAGAAGAGTTAATGACACAGGCAGAGGAAGAAAAGAAAGCCAGTGATGCTAGGTTCAAGGAACTGCAGGCACTACTAACAAAGTCAGAGCTTAAAATAAAACATGTAGAAACAAAATTGGTTAAAGCAGAAATGCATGCACAGGAAGAAAGTATTGCTTTCAAAAATAAAATTGCTAATTTAATCTCACAAGGAGAATTAATAGAACAGGAATTAAGGGAAAAACATTTAATTTTGTCAAAAATGAAGGAAGATGCAGAAAAGAAGCGGCAACAATTTGCTAAGCAGGTAAACAATTTTGAACACTACACGAATACTTTTCTTGACAATTTTGTGAACTTCAATTCTGGTTCAACCTATGGTTGTGACGCATACACTGGGCATAATAATAACACAAAATACAGCCAACCAAATCACCAAACAGCTCAAACTAAGGACGCCATGCGCCAATCACCCAGGTCCCTTCATGACAAACTGTTAAATTCACCAAAAGTCTCACTAACACCGGAAAATACCCAGGTCTATGACAGAAGATTAGGAGCTACTGTGACAGAACCCTTGACTAAGCCGGGTAAAATGCTCTTGTTAAATCTAAAAATATTCCAAGGACCCTTTCATCTTTCTCAACAGAACTAATTATTTTTTGGAGAAATTCAATACCTGCTGTAACTATAGACTTTCCTGGCCGGAAGCCATGCTGTTGGTCATCCAAGAGATTATTTGAAATAAAGAAATTTAATAACTGCTTATAAATAACGTGCTCATAAAGTTTTGAGAAGGATGGAAGAACTGATACTTGGCGGTAACTTGATAACCTATTTTCTTCCCCACTTTTGTAAATTGGCACTAGTGATTTTAAATTTTTCTGAGAAAATACCACTTATTAATGATGAATTAATTAAATGAACAAATGGATTCAGAATATTAAGTTTTATTTTCTTAATTAAAGTCATAGGAATTTCATCCACTCCAGAAGATACTTTATTTTTAAATGTAGACAATACTTTATCTACATCTTGTTCAGTTATTTGATCAAATATGAATTTTTTTAATGGTATATTTGTCCCTGTGTATTGACCTGTAGGTCGCCCAGTAACAATATTAGCATTACCAACTCATCTACAGCACTTTTTCTGTTTTCTTTATATGTTTTCTTTAAACATTTTTAGTTCTTAAAATTTCCTGAATATTTTTACTGTAAGAGATTCGATAAATTGTTATTATTTCTAAGATTTCTATTTTTTAATTTTTTATCTCATCAGTAATCCAACAACTTGTTTTGGGAGCACCTGCTTATTAATACTTTAGGACAGCACACATTAAAGTAGTGCATAAAAGTATCATGAAAAACATTGTAATTCAGATAGACAGGGGCTTGATATATCTCTAACCACGTTTCACATACAAGATATTTTTCTAATATCAACACTGTCATTATTAATTTTTCTACAATATTTTGTTGTTGTAATTATTTTCCAACTGTTAACATCTACATTCAGAATATCTATAACCTGACTATCATGATCATAAATTTCAGTTTATATTCCAGTCAAGCATAAATTATTTTTACTTAAATTAGTAATGCAGTTGTCAATAGCTGAGGAAGATGTTGATGTAATCCTGGCTGGAAAATTTACGAAGTAGGGGAGTTTTTACATCTTTAATACCAAATTTTTAATTAAATTTTCTATACAGCCTACTTGGCTTTAAAACATCAATATTAAAGCCACCTACAACTATAATGTATTAAATTAATTAAAAAATATACTGAAACAGAAAGAAATATACTTAACATGATTCAGCTGTACTGGGTCTTTTGACTTACTTTTTTTGTTTATTACTTTTCGTTTTGATTTGCCAGGCTGCCCGAGATTCGTGCTTGCGCTGTCGATTTGTTTACTTTCATGGTCGTTGGCTCGGACTTTGGTCTTTCTGTGATTCCAGCTCTCGGTCTGTCTGGTTGTTCGGTCTATTTTAATTGTCTCAACCACCCGTACCAGCAGCTATGTCTGGCTAATTGCTCTAAACTCCAGGGTCCTTGAGTAGGACGTTTGACCCTCAGCCTGCCGCCTGCCTGAATTTCTGCCATCTCTACTCTACTGGCTTGGCCTGGGAACCATATAATAGAGCCTATTGTGCACCTCCGCTACCCTCATTGGAACTTGAGGAGCTATTCTTCTGTCCTCAGGTCAGTCCTTTCCATTTTGTTCCCGGCGGCTGAGTTGGGGGTGTGTGTGAGACCAAGTTAATAAAAAGAAAGAAAATCTCCACTAAGCCTCGCCCTACAAAACAAAAGATCTACGGAACAGTGTTAATGATTGAACAAAGCCAGCCAAAGTTTTATGGGCTTGAAACAGTTTTGTTACATGTTTAAAAAAATGTATTGTTATTAATCTTAAATTAGTTTATTTTACTGTTATATTCTTATAAATTGTATTTTTGTTAGGCCCCTACTGTTAAATTTTTTTGAATAATTTATATTCGTTACTTCTATTTATTTTGTACGTCTTTAAGATTTTCTATTTATACTGTTTAAATTATGGGATTTTTTTTAAATTTTCTAGTTAGGCCTAGTGGTTAAGATGGTTTGTGTTATTTATTTTGTTGATTGTATTGTTAAATAAGTTTTTAATAGAACGGTAACGTGCAATATTTTCTTTTAAATTTCTTAATTTTTAAATATTTCACCAAAAGGGGATTTTAATTATTAATGTTTTTACTTTCTTTAATTCGGAGCTGTCCAGGGTTTCCAGCTGACTCCCTGGCCTCGGTGGAATCATGGAATGTGGACTTAATTGTCAGTTATTTTTTTGGTTCAAATTTCTAACTTTTTTAAATTAAAATTTCTCTTAATTATTGTGTTTCTAGTAATTCTGCAGATTTTGTAGTATAGTAACAGATAGTAAGTCTGTTTTGTCATTTTTGGTATTTGTAGCTCTTGTTAATTTTGTGTATAATTTGTACTTCTTGTTTATTTTGACTATTTTGATATTGTAGCCAGGGCCGGCGCTAGAGGTTACGGCGCCCTAGGCGAAAGATTTTTTATTTCGCCCCTATTTATATTTATAGTGATAAAAAACTACCTCATCCCAGCGGCGGCACGTCTACCCGGCACCAAATCTGACCACCGCTCTAAGGTTAATCAGGCGTTACTAATGTCACAACTTAACCCGGCACCGAGACAGTTTGAAGGTAGGGGAGCTGGGTTCCCCCTCCACAACACCAAACATACGCCCCTCATTCTCTTCTTTCCCTCCTTCGAACCCTAGGCATCTCATCGCCCTAACTCCTTTAACCTAACCTAACCTAACCTAACCTAACCTATTGAACAAAGCGTTGCCTTCATTTTACAAAGCTCACCCCCATTCATTTTAAAACCATCACACACCTTCGTTTAGTAAAGCTCGGTCCCCGGACATGGACAGCGCGAACCTACGGCACCTTACGAAAAGGGGAGGTGATTAGGGGAGGGGAAAGAGAAAGGAGGGGTTGGGAGGGGGTAGTGTAGGTGGAATGGGTAAGAGGGGTGGCTGGTGCCGGGTTGACATACTGTCATGGCGGCCAGTGAAAGGTCCAGTGCCGGGTTGACGTGTTTTTTATAACATATAAAGCTTGGTGCCGGGTTGATGAACTCCCATCCCAGCTCCACTTTACAACCCGTACACTAAACCAACGACCCAAACATCTTATCTGATTTTGTGGACCCCTATTGTACTCCGAACACATTCATAATGGTCCCTGCTCGTAAACCCAAACCAGTGACAGCTTAGTTACACGTCACATACACATACAGTATTAATTTTATTTGGGGTGTACCTTTTTTTTTACGTTAAAGAAAAACAGTGAAAATTATATCAAACACGACTCAATTTGGCATTCTGTTTTAAAATAAGCTTTTTAAGTAAGCTTTTAATTAATATAATCCTGTATAAGAGAATATCCAGAAAATTTTGACTGCTAAGCACGGGATCAAAGAATATGGGTACTTTGATGACAAACCTTACTAGTCAGTGCATGTTTAAATGTTTGTATTTTTCAAAATATTTCTTCAGAATTCTATTCAATATGTAACACGTATTTTTGAACATATTTTTGATTGTTAACTTCACCAAAATTTGAAAATTTAGGCTCAAAACAAACTACAATAATAATGATTAACTAACAATATAAGTAATATGGTTAAGAACAATATACCGGTACTAAAAATAAAAGTCTTCATTTTGTTAAAAATAATAGCGCCCCGGGTGGTAGGTAAGGTGAGGATACCAACGTTACATTACAACTCCATATTTATACGTAAGTAGCTGTGGTAAAATATTTAAAAATTATATGTTTCTTATGTGCGAACACATACTGTCCTAAGAAATTACTTGTTAATAATAAAGTCGAACGTACGGGTTGGGCGAGGGGCGCTCGCGCTACCATAGTGGATGAGTAGATTGTCACAACACTCTTGTGCCGGTGCGCCCCTCTTCATACCTCCCCACCCATCCCTCTTCTTCACCCACGTAACTTACAAAGAAATACTGTAAACAACGATGGTTCATATAGGCCTACTTCATTCCCTTCCCATCCCATCGCTGCTGGAAGTTTGACAGGCCGCTCAGTTGTTAAGAGTAAAATCAAATTGAACAGGGCAATGGCAATAGGCTAAGGCTAAAGTACACACTTGGATTTACTTACCAGTGTGTCTGTTTATTGAACACCATGAACCAACACTCAAGTCTCAACTAAGTCTAAATGTCGTTTATTTTGTTCTGCTTTTCTTGAGGTGACTCAAACTACACAAGCGCTTAGAGTGGTGAAAAACTAAAGTAGCGCACCAGAGATCAGAACAGCTGTGCTGTATTGCAGACGAGACGATGCAAACTACTAGGTGAGGGGAGGGGGCGTTCCCGCCGACCCCCTTGGAGACAGACAAGTGGCGCATTGCACTGTCAGTCAGTAGGCCTACACCACTACTCACAGTCACACTCAAGGACGTAATTTTGCAATTCCCACCAACAATGCCTTGCGTCAATTAAAACTCAACTTCTTTGTTTTACTTTTATCGTCAACAAATTTGCAGTAAATTATTTTACCCCAAAAAAGTTTTCCTTTAAAACTGGTTTTTCCGTTTTTTTTCTCTGGCGCCCCTGGAGTGTCGGCGCCCTAGGCAGTCGCCTAGTTCGCCTATACGTTCGCGCCGGCCCTGATTGTAGCCTTCTGCCTGTTTTATATATGATTATTTTCTTTTGTAATAAATAGTTTTTGCTCAGCTGCCGAGTTGTAATTTAACCCTCCAACTGCCGCCCCAGATCCTATCTTCTGTGTGGTTTTGGCCCCATCCCCCAGTACATTCAGTTTTGGGGGAGGGATGGGTCTCACAGCCCTCTCAGTCATAATGCAAGCTATATTATTCAATATATTTTTAATGTATCCGGTTTATCGTTCTGTAATTTTATATTAAGAAATTCAAGAACCTTTTAAAAATCTAAATTGAGTGGCACGTATATAAGATTTATTTAAATTGCTCCAATTTTTATCTCCATAAAAATTATTAATCAACTGTGTGTGGGAAAGAGAGTTCAGAAAATTACTTGTCAGTTGATAACCTTCTTAGTGCATGTTTTTCATTGCAACATTTTACAAATTAATTACAAGTTTTGTTTCAAAGCTGATTTTAATCTCATAAGTGGTGGTAAAAGTAATAAATAAATCTAATTTTTACCTTGACGGGAAAAAATAAAAAAACATACCAGACAAGTAGGAATATACTAAATTTTCTCAAGATATAGAATGTATCCCCAAATGCTCTGCAGAAAATAAAAGACACTAATATGTTATTACCACTTGTAACATTGAACTGAATCTAGGCATCAGGCACTGGCTGTGGAAACGGCCGTTCAAGTACCCTATGACCAAATGAAGTATTGTATCAAATGGTATCCACAAAGTACGATCATTCTTTCATGAAGGTTTAAAATCGATTTTGAAATACGAGGTAGCCCCTGGAGGCACAGTGCTGTAACCCAGCTACTTGGAGACAAAGTGTTTAGGAGATTGTAGGCGATAGGTTCTATGCTTGGTCCTCTTAATACTTATATGGCGTCCGCTCAGTGGTAGCCATCGACGTTGACACTGCTAGAGAAGTCTAGGTGCCAACTTTTTGTCTTGGCGTCACTAGCAGATATTGATCCCAGGCTCAGCGCAACTTGATGTCGTTGCATTTGCCACTAGGCCACGTTATCAGCTGTTGGAAGTCATGTGCATATTTCTGGCATTCTGACGCTACTTTAGACAGCACTGTTCCCAATTCCCACTGACAGTCTCGCATCATCAGTTCGAACTCGCTTGTTTACATATTTCAGTTTTGTTGTAATCCACACAGATGCGGTTGCGTTTATCTTGCACTACGCTACATAGAGAAACACCTTGACACGACCCCAGTGGATACCATGTTTTGAGACGCTGGTGTAATTTAGTTTCAAAGGAGAGAAACTCTTCTTTAAAACAAAGTAATGTTAGCTGATTTTTTCAATCCAAAGTAACATTTGAAAAGTTTACTAACAGTTAAGCCCTTGAAATAATATTCTCTTGTCATTTTTAGGTATTAAAGTAGTGGTTTTTTACAGTAACTGCTTTTTATTTTTCCAAAATCTTTTGTCAGTTTCTGTTTTGGATTAAGCGGATTGTCGGATTACCAAAGTGCGTATTAACGGGACTCTACTGTACTTTATACTAGAAAAACTTGTTCTAATGCACAGGGCGTGGCGACACAATAGCAACTGTTTGATCCACTGACACCTGCAATGTTAAAAAAAATAGCGTAGGCTATGCTTGTTTTGGGAAAGTCCCTCATCACGCTCCCCACTCCCCTCCTTTCCTAAGGTCAAACGCTGGGAACTAATATTCCTTCTCTTTATCACTGAGCCGCCTGGGCCGGTTACCAAGGGTTCCGAATATCATGTGGCCGGATATGCCAGGTTTTACTGTATGACCAGATTATATGCAATGTATTTGTTAAAAAGAATCCATACTTAGCTGCCAACTTTTATTAAGATGGTCAGCTTTTTTTAAATTTTGTGTAATTGGCAATGCTTTATTTAATATGATCATTAAATCATATCTTGAAATAATGAATGGTTTGTTCAATATAGTGAATTTTACATTAATTAAAATTGAATTTATAAATACCACTATCATCAAATTTTGAAGATACTGTAGTTTGTTTTGTATTTTACTATTGGGCTGAAGTTAGTAGTTTTAAATGCCATTTGATATTCACTATTTTCAAAGATTTTATTGTTTTTTTAACTCTGTTTTCCTTTGTACTCTGATTTGTATTTAATATTATTCCTACTTTTAATTTATTTCTCTTTTTATAATTTTTCAGTTATGTTTCAATCATGTCGGGTTTCCTTTATGATTTGTATTGCTTTTTTGACAACTTCTCTTTGCAAAGGAATTTGAAACCGTCTATTTATCCTCGAATTATTCACATATATGAGATGCCAACAATACTTGGTGCGTATTTTTAGGCGATTATGAATGATCATATGTATCAATGATTTTAAAGCAGCCATTATTTGATGATTAGATGAAGAAGTAATTCTTAAATCAGTATATGTTTGTTTTATATGTATTTTGAAATGTTATTTTTTATTAGTATTAACATTGTGGTTGAATCAAGATAGTTTTTCTACTACTTTATATTTTTTAATGTAACTATTCTATTATATTTTTAACAGATATCGTTAAACTACATAATTCATAAAATAATCTTATCTCAATATTCATTTTGGTAAATACAAAGTCTTGTTTTTATTAGAGATCATAAATCTACAAATTACAGTCTCGTTACTTTACTGCTATCGGTGGACTTGTCAAGACTTATATTGTGTTATTTTTCCTAACTACTATTTCATATTTAATATCTTACATACCTATCCAGTCATTTCTACTTTATGGGGAAAGAAAATGTGAAATAAACAATTTATTTTCAGAGAGTCTATGATATTAGTTGACTTCCAATTGAATTGTTTTTGGAAAAATATATTCTAATTATTTATTATTAAGACGCCGATCGAGATATGGGTGAATGAGTGTGATGAGTGTAGAAGACCGAGTGTAGTCATTGTTACTTACTAAGGTCGACTGTTCCTCAGCTATTTATTAATAGCCCTATAGCCAGTGCAAACCAAGAGACCTACAGCTTTACGTGGAATCCAAACCACGTAGAGTTGGTCTGATTTTCAGCTAACTGACAAGCCTGATGCTCAGTTCTCTTCCCTGCACAACGTCTGATCCTTGACTACCACCAACATGGACACCCAGACTTCTCTAGCAGTGTCCACGTCGATGGCTACCATTGAGCGGACACCATATAAGTATTAAGAGGAGCAAGCATAGAACCTATCGCCTACAATCTCCTAAACACTTTTTCCCCAAGTGGCTGGGTTACAGCACTATGCCTCCAGGGGCTACCTCGTATTTCAAAATCGGTTTTAACCCTTCATGAAAGAATGATCGTACTTTGTGGATACCATTTGATACTTCATTTTGTCATAGGGTACTTGAACGGCTGTTTCCACAGCCAGTGCCTGATGCCTAAATTCAGTTCAATGTTACAAGTGGTAATAACATATTAGTGTCTTTTATTTTCTGCAGAACATTTGGGGATACATTCTATATCTTGAGAAAATTTAGTATATTCCTACTTGTCTGGTATGTTTTTTTATTTTTTTCCGTCAAGGGAAAAAGTAGATTTATTTATTACTTTTACCACCACTTATGAGATTAAAATCAGCTTTGAAACAAAACTTGTAATTAATTTGTAAAATGTTGCAATGAAAAACATGCACTAAGAAGGTTATCAACTGACAGGTCATTTTCTGAACTCTCTTTTCCACACACAGTTGATTAATAATTTTTTTTGGAGATAAAAATTGGAGCAATTTAAATAAATCTTATATACGTGCCACTCAATTTAGATTTTTAAAAGGTTCTTGAATTTCTTAATATAAAATTACAGAACGATAAACCGGATACATTAAAAATATATTGAATAATATAGCTTGCATTATGACTGAGAGGGCTGTGAGACCCATCCCTCCCCAAAAACTGAAAGTACTGGGGGATGGGGCCAAAACCACACAGAAGATAGGATCTGGGGCGGCAGTTGGAGGGTTAAATTACAACTCGGCAGCTGAGCAAAAACTATTTATTACAAAAGAAAATAATCATATATAAAACAGGCAGAAGGCTACAATATCAAAATACTCAAAATAAACAAGAAGTACAAATTATACACAAAATTAACAAGAGCTACAAATACCAAAAATGACAAAACAGACGTGCCTATCTGCAGAATCACTAGAAACACAATATTTAAAAGAAAATTTAAATTGAAAAATTTTGAAATTTGAACAACAAAAAAATAACCGGCAATTAAGTCCACATTCTATGATTCCAAAGGTGTAGTTTTTGAACAAACCTTGAGGCATTGAATGGGAGGAAAGGAAATAGTTAAAATTAGTTATTTAAAAAAATAACATGTAAGAAAAATAATAATAGTAATAATTCATATTTTTAGTCTGAATATCTTTCCTAATTATAAAACCAACAATTATGTGTCAAATAGTAAACTAACATTTTCAATTTTTCTATAAATCAACTAAAGACACAAAATATTTTCCTTTGATAAGCTTAATATAAATATAATATAATCCTTTAAATATATAGGCCTTTTGAGGAGTCTTTTATACAGTTAAATATATATTGTTGAGGCCTAATTACATTTAAAGTTAATAAATGCCCGGGCATTTCTGGATTTTCGGCATTTGCCCAGACATATTGCCCTGACTTATAAATGCCTGGGCATTTTATATCACTAAGCTGACACTTGAAGATATAAATGATTTTCCTAAAGGTTCCGATTTTCTACAAGCTATTTAATGAAATCAGGGTAATTATACACTTTCTTATCACCTCTGAAAATAGGATTTCTTGTTGAAAAAGTGGTGAAATAGAGTTTATATCTCTTGAGGAGGTTGATGTCAACCACAGAAAACTCGTTTTTTTACCGAAAAATCGTTTTTCATGAAAATTATTTTTGTAGCCTGAAAAATGCATTTTTTACTGACCTACCCAAACATAACCTAACTTATCCCAACTGTCTATTTACTCAAAAAAATTCATAATTTGCACTTTTTGAGGGTGCCTGACATGCAGGCTGTCACTTCGGCGGGTATATAAGTGAATTCGGTTTTTGTGATTAATATCTGTTATATATAATTATCGTGCAATTGCCGCTAATTGTGATTCACCGCCAAAGTAGTTTTTCCATTATATCTCCAAAAAAATATGTAAAAGACAAAACAGTGTCCAAATTCGTATTCAGCACAATAAAACACATCAAAATTAAAAAAGATGTGATTAAAATACAATTTAAATTAACGGAAATACGTCAAAAATACTAAAAGTTGTGACATTGGTTTTTCAAATTTTTTAGTAATATGTGGTTTGAATTCGTGCCTGGCTTCTGTGTTGGCCTGCCCGCCGTTGCTCCTACGGGAATATACTTTTCTGATTAATAGTTGTTATATATAATGATTGTGTGATGGCCGCTAATCGGGATTCGCCTCAAAAGTAGTTTTTCCGTTAATCTCGAGAATTAATTGTTATAAACCAAAATAGTTTTAAAGTTCGTATTCAGCACAAAAAACACATCAACATAAAAAAAGACGATTAAAATACCATTTAAATTAACAGAAATATGTCAAAGTACTAGATGTTGTAACATTGGTTTTTCCGAATTTTCTATTAACCTTTCAGTGCCATCAATTTTTTGAATGGATGTTTCAAAAGTGCCGAAGCATTTTAACTCAATTTGCAAGGGAAACGATTGGGAAAAACACTCTAACTCCTTTTGTTATTGAGATAGAATAAACATACGAGTTTCTCACTGTGACAACACAAGACATTTTAATTTAGAACCTCATGGACTTGAATTTTTTAAAAGAAAAACAACTTATATGGGACTAAAATTCTTAGTAAACTTCCACAGGGTATTTCAAAAAATGAAATAATTTAAATTTAGGAAAAAATTAAAGGAATATTTGGTTAATAATACACTGTGTATTCACTTGAGGAGTTCTATAATTTATAGTAGCTCTTCACCGTTTATAGGCTTTGTGTACTTAGTTATATTTTACATTCATAACCCTAGTATTGATGTTATGAATGTAAAGACATAAATAGATTGTGAATTGAATTAAAAATTAATGATAATTATCTAATAAATAACACGTAATATAAAAACAAACAAAAAAATCAAGGAAGATTTTAAAGTATTTTATTTAGATATTATGTTTGCATTAGTAAAAATTAAAAGCAAGGCAGTATGAACAACTGTCAAGAATCTTTATCAAATAAAATTATGTAATTTTACTGCTAGGAAATTTGATTTCATGAAGCGTCATATGTTTTAATGTTAAGAAGGTTTATATCCTGAAACGTCATATGTTCTGATCTTAGGAGATTTCAGTACTTCATTACACTTAGGCTGATAAGTCTTTCGCACCTCTTTTTCATTTCTGCTGTAGGGCTAGAATGAACTCCCTTGTCAATTTTAGTGACATCATAATTTAGATCATCTTATCCACAGCCAGAATGCTTTGGATCTGATTTTCCTTGTGTCTAGGTTGAATTGGTTTATGACATTAACAACTAACTAATTAATGATGGATATAGGGGAGCATATCCATCATTAGCTTGGCGATTATTTTCTGTGGTGTGAGTTGGTTTGAAAAAATTGTATCAAAGGAATATTTCCATAATCTATCTGGATATTATTTGGGTTTATACTCTCAGTTGGCATCAACAAATCAATTAAGAGTCCTTTTGCTCCACTCAATAGATTGCTCTGTTGAGTCTCTTAATTTACCAATTATCAGAGCAAGCTAAAAGATAGACAGTTCACAATATTCTCAGTAATTTTTAGAAGTACTCATAAGCGAGCAGCTCACTAAAGTACAGTACAATGGAGAGATGAACTACAATCTGTTTTCTATCTTTAGAAGGTAGATGAAAGTGGATACAAACAATGTAAAAAGTGCAAGCCCGTAGTGTTGACCATGGATTTGGATTAAAGCCAGCTAATTTCTGGAAGAAAATAAAAGAAATATTAGGGACTTTTCTGATTTTCAGTATGTGTTAGTATTGATAATTAGAGGATTTTAGGGAACTTTGTTTATTTGTCAGTGAATTTTGTAACATTATTTCAAGATACGTTTTTTCAATCTTAATAACTATATACGTACAGTGTATGGGACTTGAGTTGTGGAATTGGTGACTTCATTCATCATCAAAGGTGTCACTGACATCATTGTGCCTGAGCATGTCTTATCTTTTTAACTTGTGTTTATTGACAAGGGAATTTCCATATACTGAATTTGAAAGATAACAGTTCTTTCGCTGATTCCAAAAAAAGAGACATGTTATCTTCTAACTTGAAGTCCTATCTGTGTTTTGGTGTTATTCCTAAAATGTGATAGAAAGTTGTTTGCATTTTCTTATTTATTAGAATTCACCATTTTATTTCTCTTCTCCATTAAAGCTTTATCTCTGATTAATTGTGTTGTCATAATTTCTTGCTATTGCTAATCAAGTGGTAGAACATCAATGAATTAAACTGGAACTAGAGCTGACAAAGCTCCTGGCATGGAGCCATGTTAAATATTAGATTACTGTGACTATAATTATAATTAATAATTATAGCCATAATAATAATTAAGGAGGGGCACATAAATGGCACTTGCCTACCACATGTAACACTACAACTGCCCTTAGATTGACTTCTAAGAATTGTTATGAACTAAGAATGTTCATTTAGTGTTATGTTGTGAAGTTACAACATTTTAAAACATTATTTCCTGAGTGAAGGATATAATCTTAAATATGATATATATTTTTTAATGAAACCACAAATTATTTGACAAAAAGTTATTGACTCATTTATAATCTAGCTTCCCAATATCTACAGTTCATATAATCCAAAACGATGAAGATATTTTTGAAGGCAAAATGTTTTAATCATCATATTGTTTTACAGATACGACCAATGTTTTGTAAAACTATTACATTGAATCTAATCATCAATTTATTGAAACAAATTTATTTATTGAAGTAAATTTACCTAGGAAAAATTGTATCAGTTTACTGGTAAGGGTGTAGTTTTAATTTTTAAAACTGATTATCATTTCATAGTACATACCCAATTGTTAAGGTTCGGCCGCATAAGCAGACTTGGTCGCATGCGACCAGGAAATTTGTTGAACGCATGAAATCAAATGGAGATGGCCACATAATGCGACCAACGACCAGATTTTGGACACATCAGGCTGCGTTTTCTGGTCGCTGCGACCAAGCGACCAAAAAATGCAATCCGTGTTGACTTATGGCACCGACCACATTAAGCGACCATTCACAACATTAAACTCCCCCTCCCCAGCCACTGAGTGAACATCCACGTAAGTGACTGATTCAGTTTAGGTCCCAATTTATGTTGTTATTTTTTGTAATGATACCGTTTTAAATGTTGGACATTTTATTTATTAATGAAATATGTGTTCAGCCAGGTCTGTGGGATGACACTTTCAAAGAGTACAGTGAGAGACATCAAAATTATATCATAGGAAGAAGAATTACAAGAATTTTCATTATCTTTTCTGCCAATAGTTAAAAATCTCCTAGTTGATAAAAAGATGTGGGAGCCTGTATTGCCATTATGAAAATTATGCATCAAGCTATATCTCCTGTTTCCAATACTCCTTCACCAATGATGTCATTTTCCAGCCCACAACCCCAAATGTATTGAACTATTCACAGCCATACATAAGTATTGAAGCACAACAAATAGGCCTTCAAAATGACCCCTGTTCCTCTAACTCAAACATCCATACTTCGCTATATCAACCTCAAAATACGTTCAACTACAACTTTAGAACCCCAATATTGCCATTAAAAACCATGCATACCAAAAATCCAGTTCAACAAAACCTACGTGTTTTCTCCCTAACACAATCAGAATTGGAAATTTTGAAATTTACATTGTTTAATTGTTTTGGACTTCTCAGATAATCAGTAAACAATAAAACCAAATTTTTTATGTTCCTTTTTAAAATACATTTGAATTAATGTGATGTTTTATTATATAAACTGTCTTTAATTTTTAATCTATAAATTTTAGTTTTGTAAGAACCCAATTTACAAGTGTTTATGCTTAAGTGATTGATAATATTTTTAATTTAATTTATTAACATGAATATTGGGCTTACCTTAATGTAACTGTCAAACACTCTTCTGTACTAATACATAATTTAAACTTGGTGTTAGTTTTTGTTCTTTAACTTATAACAAAAATTCGTCAAACGAAGTAACTCATTCTAAAATAAGCGAAAAACTTTTCGTTATCACTCTTAAAAAATGGCATAAGAGTATGGAACTGGCCTTGAGTTAAACGAACAGGGTTTATGGGATGCACTGCAAATCTACATTTCTTCTTAAGGTAAGATCTCACAGCCATTGCTAAGAACAAATCTTCCTCACTCAAAGAAATTATCATGACAACTGCGACCAAATTGTCTAGTGTGGCCAACCTACGACCAAACCCACGACCAAAATTTTGCTCTGGTCGCATGCGGCCAAGTCGGCTGATGTAGCAGTACCTTTATATTTGGAATGAAATATCTGAATAGAAGATATTTGATTTTGTGATGTTTATGTGTCATTAAACCTTTTATTTCAAGTTTTAACAATTCTATTTGAGACTTAGGCCATAGTAATAGGCATTGTTTACTAAGGGAATGGTAACTGGATTGGCTCAAATTGTGCCAGAAAACACATTGTTCATCTTAAAAATAACATACATTTTGACCTTCACTTAATATTGCTTTCAATTTTATTTGTTTTACATTTTTTTAGCTAACTGGAATTTCACTCATTGTCATTGGCTTGACAATAAATTCTCAAAATGATAACATCAAGGATGCTGTCAGCGAAGAATATATATCAGCACCAAATTTACTAATTTTTATTGGATGCTTTGTCTTCATTGTCTCATTTTTTGGCTGCTGTGGTGCTCTCAGAGAAAGTCATTTTATGATATTTACGGTAAGTAATATTAACAATGTTACTAACTGTGCAAAGTACAATTTGTATAGTAATAGTCTTTAAGACTGTAAGCATGATATTTTTGTCTGCTGTGGTGCTCTCAGAGAAAGTCATTTTATGATATTTACGGTAAGTAATAATAACAATGTTACTAACTGTGCAAAGTATTATTTGTATAGTAATAGTCTTTAAGACTGTAAGCATGATATTTTTGGCTGCTGTGGTGCTCTCAGAGAAAATCATTTTATGATATTTACAGTAAGTAATATAACAATGTTACTAACTGTGCAAAGTACTATTTGTATAGTAATAGTCTTTAAGACTGTAAGCATGATATTTTTGGCTGCTGTGGTGCTCTCAGAGAAAATCATTTTATGATATTTACGGTAAGTAATATAACAATGTTACTAACTGTGCAAAGTACTATTTGTATAGTAATAGTCTTTAAGACTGTCAGTATGATATTTTTGGGTGCTGTGGTGCTCTCAGAGAAAGTCATTTTATGATATTTACGGTAAGTAATATTAACAATGTTACTAACTGTGCAAAGTACTATTTGTATAGTAATAGTCTTTAAGACTGTAAGTATGATATTTTTGGGTGCTGTGGTGCTCTCAGAGAAAGTCATTTTATGATATTTACGGTAAGTAATATTAACAATGTTACTAACTGTGCAAAGTACTAATTGTATAGTAATAGTCTTTAAGACTGTAAGTATGATATTTTTGGGTGCTGTGGTGCTCTCAGAGAAAGTCATTTTATGATATTTAGGGTAAGTAATATTAACAATGTTACTAACTGTGTAAAGTACTATTTTTATAGTAATAGTCTTTAAGACTGTAAGCATGATATTGTTGGCTGCTGTGGTGCTCTCAGAGAAAGTCATTTTATGATATTTACGGTAAGTAATAATAACAATGTTACTAACTGTGCAAAGTAAACCATGCCACAAACATCCACTGATTAAAAAACTTTATCAGCAAACTGTAGAGCGTTTCAGTAGGTATTAAGTCTTAACTTAACAAAAATTTGGTTGTACCATGTAGCTCAACTAATACATGCACTTACTCACTCTGGCAGACAAATATTTGGAGGTACCTGATCTTTACATTCTAATGAAGTAATGTAAAGAAATAATAGACTTTTGTTTAATGACTCAATTAGTATTTTATGAATAGTGGTAGTTTTCAAAACTGTACACTTGTACATTGTATGAACAAAGTATAATTTATTTGAGTACCACATTCGTTATTATTATATTTCACTTAATTACCAGTCTACTTAAAACAGTTTTATAAAACACAATTTCAACTTAATTTTAATAAATTATTTTGAAAGATGTAGATAGTTATAAAGACACTACTTTGAGTTCTTCTAGATTGTGTGGGGTTTTTAATTTTAGTACTAACTCTGTCTAATTTATTACTACTACAAAAATGCCACTTGTATTATGATATTTTAATGCTTTGAATTCTTCTGCAGTTCAGTGTGATCATGGCTGCAATTTTCGTTGCTGAAGTTGCTATTGGTGTGACAGGCTACGCATTGCGAGCTGATGCAACTGAAGAGTTGGCCACAAGACTAGCAGAGTCAATGAAGCAATACAACACAACTACTGAGTCTAGAGACATGTGGGACAGTCTTCAAGGCAAAGTAAGTATATTTTAGTCAATGATTTAAATTATTTGTCAGTTCCACAAAGGTTGCCCAACTCATATTCTGTTCAAAAGGAATTCCTCGTGAGGGTACCAATGTTATAAACACTATAAATAACTTAAATGTTTACACTAGAAACATATACATTACTAGAGACACCCCTGCACACTTTGAGAGCCAACCCCGATGCTTGCTGCACTCGATACACCTCAGCCTTTGGCCTCGGCATGTGACTTTTGACTACAAATAATAGTAGATTTACTGTATAACGTCTCGACGGTAGAGACAAGAAGAAGTTCGGGACATCCAAAGGAGGGGTGCCGAAATTAGAAGAGCTGGACCGGAGGAATGGTGAGTATTTTACAAGCCAACCTCAATCACAGTATTGAGGCCTCTAATTTACAAGCTAGAACTATAAGAGAAGGAGACGTTAATGTTGCTCTGATTCAGGAACCGTGGATTCGGGATAACCGTATTGCAACCCACCCTCGTACAATCAAAACTGGGCCCATCGAAGGTGGTTGTGAAGGAACCAGATTCAGGAGTACACAGAATAAACAACACAAGTTACGGTCAAAATGCAGTTTTATTTAAAAGAAAAAGTTAAATATTTTTAAAATGCAATAGAAAAGTGTTAAAGATGAGAAACAATTAAATTTAATAAAAAAGTGAAAAATAGCTTGTTGCTCATTTTAGGGTTCAAAACATTACTGTAGGCCTAATTCCAAACATAATATATTATTCAATAAAAATAACAATTAAAAAATTTAACAACTAACAAGAATAAATAGAACACAATAGACATCTGAAAATAATAACACATACAACAAACTAAAATTGAATAAATACTATACATATAAATAACAACAATAATAAACAAAAGAAAAGTTACAGGCATTATAAACTACAGGAATTCGAGAATGCAAAAAGTAATTCCGATGTTAGGCTAATTTAGAAAAGGGGAATAAAATAGAACAATTGTCCTGCAGGGCAGACAGGGCGATTCCTAATTAAAACTGATTAATTACAAGCCCCCGAGAACCCCATTAGCAATAATACCCTAAAACCCCCAAAAATGTCTTATGAATGTTCCAATGTCCCCCGAAACTTGATGCCCACGGCACTATAAAATTAAATTCAGCTAACAGGTTGAAAGATAGGCTAG
This sequence comes from Stictocephala bisonia, assembly GCA_035578905.1. Classification (NCBI taxonomy): domain Eukaryota; kingdom Metazoa; phylum Arthropoda; class Insecta; order Hemiptera; family Membracidae; genus Stictocephala; species Stictocephala bisonia. The sequence goes on from JAQJVL010000823.1 coordinate 114,905, forward strand.
GCCTACAATATGATACATCTAAAAGCAAGTTAACAAGCTTAGCAGAATTAGAACATCACTTCAATAAATTAATAAACCAGAATACAAAAGAGTAAATACAATTAAATGATATTAGTCCTCCAAGTAGCAATCAGAAACACTCTCAATGGCAGAATATTTTTAGTGATTTTGCATGCCCCAACTAAAAGCCTTGTATAAACAACTCAAGTGATCAAAATATGTGATATAATATATCAAATTAAAGCTTATAACATGCACAATACAATAATAATAACATAGTTGAAGTACTTATTAAACACTGGAGTAAACAAACTTGTGTCGAAAAAAAAAAATGTTTTTTCCAAATTTTGTTTTTATTTGAGTGCTAGTTTGAGTATATGTGGAATGACCACATAAAAAAGTGAGATAGCCAGTGTTTTCTAAATTTTATTGTGAACAAAAAAATGTATAGTTTAGCTTTACTACTAAAACTAATAATCACAAAAAATAACAGAGTAGAAAAAAATAGTGACTTGTAGTGTTGCCTAGCAACAGACTCTCAGTGAACGAAAAAGTCAAAGACTTTCAAATGACTTTCAAATCAAGGAAAAAACAAGTATAATTTTAAAAAAAAGTGAACCCTTTTCACGCCATAAGCGAGTACACTCGCGAGATAAAATAAACATATAATGCCATAAGCGATATATCTCGCAAGGTCACGATATTAACGTTAGCATAAAAAGCATAGCCGAGAATACTCTGAACATAGTAGAATAACTGCCTATTGTTGTCTCTTCACCTGCGCTAATGGGCACTAGTAACATCGGGTCTTTATCGATCGATAAAACCGGTTATTCGGCTGACTCATTGTTTGACGGCTGGCGCCCTAGCGCCCAGTGCAAGTTTGTCCGCGGCCAGCAGTTGTTGTTTGTTTACTAACCTCACATCGTGTCTTTGCTTTTACATCAACAGTTGGGTTTTTATTATGTGTTTTGGTAATATCGTGGTTGTATATATTGTGTAAATAGACTAGAATAAGTGTTGAATAGTGTATAACATATTGACTTGTATATATTGTGTAAATAGAATACCTGTAAATAATATTGTTGTTTATTATGGCCAACCCGGACGACGCAAATTTTGATGAATTTGTTCTCGGTGTTATGGATGCGTCATTTTCAACAGTAGTTGACGTGGTTGAGGAAGATGAGCAAGAGGATATTATTTTACATAATGTAAGTTAAAGTGGCGATAATTATAGTGACTGAACAAAATCAAATTCAGCCGTCAACTTCAGGTACACAAAACCATTCTTGGATTGATGTTACTGTCAATGATCCAGGTCCTAGTCACACAATACCTATTTATGATGTAAATATTGGACCAAACCTACCATCAACATTTACTGTAGATTCAACACCAATTGAATATTTTGAACTTTTCTTTAACAATGATATAATTACTCACATTGTTCAAGAAACAAACATGTATACAACAACATGTGTCCCCACAATCCAGACTGTCAAGATGAAATAACATAAATTTACAAGATTTGAAAGCCTTCCTTGGTGTTATAATACTAATTCCGATGAATTCTATTGAGGAGTACTTTAGCACAAAACTAGAATCTCGTATTCCATTTTTCTGTAATGTATTTTCCAAAAATGAGTTCCTCAACATTTTTTGGCAACTTCATTTTACACATGATCAAGGACAGGGTGACGCTAGAGAAAAAGGTTTTCTAATACAGCCTATTGTTGATCATATTAGTAGTTTGAGTAAATTATTTTATACTCCAAGTAGTAGGGTTGCTGTCGATGAAAGTACTATATCTTTCAAAGGCAAAAAAAGTTTTAGGATATATAATCCACAAAAACCAACAAAGTTTGGTATGAAGCTCTTTGTCATATCAGACTGTGCAAATGGTTATATATATTACTTTATTCCCTACTTTGGGAAACAAGAAATTATATCCAATTCAACACTTCTGAAAACTACACAGATAGTCAAATCTTTGTGTCAATCAGTTATTTTGAAGGATCCTAGCAAACCTACAACTGGCTTACATGTATATACTGATCGATACTACACTAGCCCTGAGCTAGCAAGGGAACTGCTTAGTTTAGGTTGTTTCCTTACAGGTACTGTTATGCCAACAAGAGTAGGAATGCCTCCTAACCTAAAAATGAAAACTAAAAAATTTAAAAAGGGGGAAGTCATTGCTCAAAGAAAAGATAATACTCTGGTAGTTTCTTGGAGAGATAAAAGAACTGTACATATGCTAACTACGAACAATAAAGGTGGTAGGTCTGATATGACTGATGTACAAAGTAAGTGGCCAAATAGACCACCAACATCCAAACCAAATGCAGTTGTAGACTACACAAAACACATGGGAGTAGTAGATCGAAGCGATCATTTTATATCTTCATACCAGTTTATGAGGAGAACACATAAGTGGTACCGAAAAACATTTTTTTGGCTGTTAGAGGTAGGAATTGTAAATTCATACATATTGTACAAGGAAATACAAAATAAAAACCTACAGAAAGCCATTGCTGTATTGTCATTACACACAAAGAATTCAGGAAGAGTTTAGTGAGGGACCTTGTAGCTGACAAAGTAGCACAACCAACTTCAAGACGTGGGCGACGCGGTCGAGCCAGTCAAGCAGCAACACCCTCCATAGAAGTTTGCCGGCGTGATGGCTCAGTGGCTAAGGCTTCGGACTGCATAGGGCAAGGTCCAAGGTTCGAATCCCCACTGAGCCAACGGTCGGTACTTCACTCGTTGACGCACAGGCCTGTAGGCCCATGTCAACTGGCGAGTGAAGTTTTATTTAAAAAAAAAAAAAAAAAAAAGAAAAGAACGTCTGAACAAGAAACCGCATTTTATTCAGAAGAGACCAAAGGGGACTGCTAGATGTGTAGTTTGTTTAGAGAAAGGCTTGCGTAAAGAAACTGTATATTCATGCAAAACTTGTACAAATCACCCAGCACTACACCCCGAAATTTGCTTTGAAGCATATCACACAATGGATGATTATTCATAAAATGAATGCAACTCTAATTAATTTATAATTTGTTACTGATTAAATATCTTCCTTTTCATGTTACATATTTTACTGTTTGATTTCATATATTGTTCTATTTCATTATACTGTAAATATTTGTTTGTAAACCTTTCCTCAAAAAACTCATTTTGCTTATTATACACATGTTGCATAAGTTATTAAAAAAGTATTTATGTATAAATATATTTTTTTCTTATTTATATAACCTATATGTTGCTTTAAACAAATGGCTTTAGGTAATTATAAAAAAAATTTCATAATTTGGCTCTGTGGCAACATTATAAAAAATGAATAGGGCGTGCAAAGGGTTAAAGTTAAAGATCGTTTTATTTTACCAGTCTTTATTTTTTTTACTTATCGCCCTTATTTTTTTTACAATCTTCCCAAATTATTCAGTTCAATAATTTTCGGTCTTTCATTATGCAAATTGTTACTAAACGAAAGCAACTTATCATCAGTAAAATGTCTACTTTTAACTAAAGGTAAACATAGATCAAAGTGATACATAAACATGTTATAAAAAACATCAAATTGTAATTCAAAATGAGCATTATAAACGTCAATCCAGTTTTTGTTCCCTAAACTGGTAGCAAAATCGTTAAGGTTATTTAATGTACATTTTCTGCATAATTTAGTTATGTTTTTCTTTTTATCTTTTGAAATAATTTGACATGGAATGTTTATCTCTAGTATTGTCCACCGTGATCAGAAATGTGTGTGTTAAAGCCTGTTACTTTAATTTTCCCCTTAACAAATTGTACAAAAAAATTTTCAATGACACTTTCTGATTCTTCCGTGACTTGAGTTAGAAAATCAATTAAATATTTCATACCGTCACTAATAAGAATGTCAACTAATAATGTATGTTCTATACGATTTTCATCAAGTACATTGATATTAACCCATTAAGGTAGTTCAACGTGCCAGGCACGTCCCGTTTCCGCGGGACCGGGTGCCGTCTGACGTGCCCAGCACGTCGCAAGTTTTAACGACGCAGTTGTGATCGTAGTTGCTATGTTTTCCAACAGATAGTGCTGGCTTGCTGTTCTGTGACATTTAAGAATTAAATGCCTTTGATTTTGTTGTTGTCCGCAGAATATACACGGTTCAATCAGCTGTTATTTGTTTTATTGTTTGGCAGTGGCCAGTTTGTTTTCGTCTGCTCGCGAAGTTGTTTTGGTTATGTGCGTTGTGAATGTAATAATTGCGGTTGTGATATGGGTCGGAAAAAATTGCGTGATTCAGAATTAGATTTATATTTGTTGTGAATTTATTTATATTTATATTGTGATTACGAGTATGGTTCAAGTGGTAGTGAAAACTCTCATAGTGAAGACGATATAATAATTCCCCGGTGTATGAGTTCGCCTATCCATAAATCTGAATATGACGACGAGAGTGATGCTGACGAAATTGAATCAAATGTTCCTGAACGTGATGTAGGTGAATTTATTGGTATTGATAATTTATTCTCTGATAATGATGAAACACCTGCAAGGCTAATTATTACTTCAGAACCATGTCAACCTGAATCATGTAGGCTTAGTGCCTACATTCCTTGGCCTACTACACCACTCCTGCTTAGTCAACCAAGTCCACCTAGGCGTAGTGAAAGTTATGATCCAAGTCGTTGCTCAAGTACAGATGTTAGGCCTAAGCCAAAACCAAAATCTAAAAAGAAACCAACTTCTACTAGGCCTAAGCCACAGCCAAAGAAGTTTGTTGCCTCGGACTGGCCTTGGGTGGATAAGCCAAATCGTCCTAAAAAAATCCCCTTTACAGGTGTTCCTGGCATAAATGCTAGAACACTTCGTGCTCTAGGAAATAATCCGTCTGAACTAGATGTACTTTCCCAATTCTTAAGGGATGAGTTTTGGCAAATGATTTGCATTGAATCAAATGATTATGCTAAGCAACAACTACACACTGAAAGTAGAAAAAAAAACTTAAAACTGATTGTAAATGGTATGAAATAACAAAAGATGAATTGAAGGCCTATGTAGCTTTGTATATAATGATGGGTCAAGTAAAAAAACCTAACTTGAAGCCGTATTGGTCGCATAGAAAAATTATTGAAACCCCCTTGTACTCTGAAACAATGTCATATGAGAGATTTAGTTCAATATCTCGTTTTCTAAATTTTTATGATGAAAACACAGAAAACGTAGAAGGTGATAAACTAGAAAAAAATTAGACCTGTTATCAAGTATCTTGAAACCAAATTTTTACTCATGATAGAACCAGAGAAAGGCTTAGCACTGGATGAAACCTTATTGAAATTGCGAGCCAGGCTAGGAATAATCCAGTACAATCCCAAAAAGGGAGCTAGATTCGGAGTAAAAATATACAAAGTTTGTAAATCTACATCTGGTTATTGCTTGGTTTTTAAAATTTATGTTGGGGATGACAAAGAAGAGGACATGCTTGCTAGTGAATACGTTGTGCTAGACTTGATGCAGCTCTTTTTTTGATAAGGGTCATGTAGTTTATCTAGGTAACTGGTACTCATTGCCCACACTGTACACCAAACTGATCGAAAAGAACACTCATGCAATGGGCACTGTTGTTCTCAAAAGAAAGTGCATGTCCGTAGTGTTCAAAACGACTAAACTAAAGCAGGCGATGCGATAAAACGGTCAGGGCGAGGAGTACTTGCGATCAAATGGTCCGATAGGAAAGATATACATATGTTGTCTACTGTACATGCTGACATCAATATGGTCACGGCAAAAACCATAAAAAAAGGAGATGCAGAAGAGGAAATAAAAAACCAAAATGTGTTGTGGAATACAACAAAGGAATGCTTGGGGTGGACAGGCAGGATCAGGTACTAAGTTCATTCCCAATAATGAGGAAATCAGTGAAAGCCTACAAAAAAATCTTTTTTTATTTAATTGACATGACCATTTTTAATGCTTTTTGCATTTATAAAAAAGTCAATCAGGTCAAAAAAATGCACTACACTGATTTTAGGATGAATTTGGTTGAGCAACTGTTGGAAGTAGTTGTATTGCCGAGCCGCAGTACACCAGGGAGATCACCAGTCGGCACAACTCCTTTGCGGCTACAAAGTAAGCAGTGGGCTCACTTCCCCATGTCAATACCGCCTACTGCCAATAATGCTCATCCTTGTAGAAGATGCAAAGTTTGTATGGCAAAGAAACTAAGATCAGAAACTCGCTGGCTTTGCGAGAAATGCCAGGTACCCTTGCACCTAGAAAATTATTTCAAGGAGTTTCACACCAAGAGTGCCTTGTAAATAGTTTTTTTGTGTTGTAAATAGTGTTTTTTTTTTTTTTTATGTAAACAGTGTTTTTTTTTTATATAAATATAGTTTTTCAAGATACTCAAGATAATAAATTGTTGCTGTACGACACTATTATTGAAATTTCCATAACAACATCTTTGCTACATTAGAAACAATGAAAATCAGCCACAGTAAGTTTTATTTCTTATTTTTTTTATGTAAACTGTATTTCAAAATATATGTTATAGTAACTTTTTATGTACAAAAATAGATGTACTTTCATAAAATAAATGGTTTGTTCATATAAAAAAATATTTAAAATTAAAAAAATTAATCTACTTTTGAAATTTCAAAACTAAATTTGTTATTATAAATTTATTAATAACAACAAACAACAAATATTTACTATAGAAAGTTTAGGTATACATTTTATTACAGCAAATTCTATGAGAAAACAATAAAACAAGTTTCATTACTCTATCAATAACAGAAAAAAAGTTATATCAGTTCTACTAAACTCTTACAATTTCACACATTTTTAATTGCTGCCCACTAGAGTAACATAGCAAAAATAACTACTACCTCAATGGGTTAATGTCTCCCGCTAAAACTACATTTCTATACTTACTCACAAAAATCTCTATTGTTACATTTAGTTAGGAAAGAAAATGTTTTGTGTTAGAACTAGAAGAATGATAAATACCCGCCAGCACAAAGTGACTAAATTCAGTTTTAAACTCTGCAATACAACATTCAAATTCTTTTTCTGTAATAAGTCCTTTTATATCTGTTAAAAAATTTATGTTTTTAAGTTAACCCTTTGAGTGCCAACGTCCGTATATACGGACGTCGGCAGTTTATGCGAGAAGTGCCAACGTCCGTATATACGGACGTTTCGTTTTCGATTTATGCTATCATTATATATTATCTAAATCATTGCATTCTGGGTCCGTTGCAAAGATAAAGATGTATTTATATCGAAAAAAATAATGTTCGAATATTATTTGATATTCTATGCAGTAGCTCTGTTGACGAAAATCAAGTTGCTTTTGCGTCATTGAGTCAGCTGACTGGCTTTGTTTATATATATTGCTCAGTCGGCGTTTGTGTTCTTGTGTAAACAGTATAAATATCACTCTTATTATTTTATTTGTTAGTTTTACAGTTGTTAGTTATTTGTGTTTAGTAAAATAAAAATAAAAAAGGCAATAACTTTTTTATTTTTCAGTGAATTTCAGTGTGTTTTTCTATTTTGTTCATGAACATATATACTTTGACGCCCTGCTTACTAGTGATGCTTATGGAATTTTTTTAAAATCAAAAATGATGCTCAAACTTGGAAATTTGAAAAAAAATATTTTTTGTAAGTAGTTTTTTATGTTATAAAAAGTTTTTAATTACACATAATGTTGTCTAATGTAACATTTCCATTTAAAGCAGTCTTTATTGGTTATAACAAAAAAAGAAATAAGTAATTTGGTTCATAAATACTTGAGAAATAACCGTTTTAGCAAACTCTTACAAAAAATGCAAATTAGGCCTGGCACTTTATGCATACTCATATAGAAAATACCCCGGCACTTTTAGCATAGCAAAATGAAAAATGACCTGGCACTCAAAGGGTTAAAGATTGCTTTTTGATAAAATAAGAACACCCCTACCATGGATAAAACTAAGATTGCAAACTATTTCAAGTAACATTGAGATGTTCTAATTCATAACGAGTCATCTAATGCTCAATTAAAACAACTATATCTGGATTTCAAAATTCCATTAGTGTGATTTCTAATGATTCAATTCTTGTTGAGTCGCTGGATATTTTGATGAAACATTTGCAATAAATAGAAATTGTTATTTTTAATTTGTTTTGTAGGTTTTATGACATAATCTATACATTTACTATAATTACTATTTATACTACACTTATTTAAATTGGCGTTATTCAATTTCTTATTACTATGCATTTCCTGTGACACAAAAAAGCAGAATTTTCATAATATGTATCACACACTGAATTTGGGTTTGAGAAGTCATTTATTACGGCTTCACTGAACAGCACTTCACCAGGCCTTACTGTTGGGCTATCATCAGGCAGTTGAACAATAGTGGACTGGTCTGTCACTTGCGTAGATGTAGGCTGTTCACTGAACTGGCTGTTGTCAGGTAGTGGATCACTCCAATAATACAATAATGTTTAACATTCACATAGTCAATTTATACATCTGTAGGCCTTATATTACAAACATGCCAAATATGACAATTTCATGTTAAATCTCATTATTGAAATAAAATAATATCATTCTTTGTTTATTGTTGTCAAGAAATATAACACCAGTATTTGATCAGTAGCGTTAAAATAGTTTAAATATAAATAATTATCATAAGTAATCTATAAATTTGTTGTCACCACTATTGGAAAGAGATATAAATCTCATGATGATGAAGGCTACATAGTCATATATTTACTGTCTTTCAACATGTTACATGTAATCGATATTGTCAACAGTTAACATTAATATACAAGTTCATACACAAAGCTACGTTAAATTTTTGGTTTAAAATATTTTAAATTCATATTTAAAAGTATACATAACATAAATAAAAACAAACTGTTAAAATAAAAATCATCTGGTTAACAAGGATCAAATTGTAAATCACTTAGATTACTTTTTAAAAATTCATCTATTAAGTAAAAAGCATTATTTTTGAGCCAAGAATCAAGCATACTTTTTAAATGTTTCATTGTGACAATTAAAGCTTGTTTAGGCAGTTTGTTGAAAAATTGTACACTGAAAAACTTATGAGTTAGTAATAATCTAGTTAGAGGAATTTTGAGAGACTGACTGATTCTTGTATTGTGGCTATGGAAGTTCAATCATATGAGGCTACTCAAATTTTCTTTTGCATAGAAGGCGGCAAAAAATGTACATACTTGGTACTGTCATTATTTGTAATTTTAAAATTTTCCCTGCATGATTCCATTTGGTTTAATCCTAAAATGCACCAAACAGCCCTTTTTTTGCCACTTAAAAACAGATTCGGATCCAACTGAGCTACTCCACAGAATGATCCCATATTGTAGATGGGAATGGAAAAACTACTAGGAGTATCTAGCAAGTAGTCTAAGCAATCAATTGGAGGCACATGCTTCACAGCCCAACTCAGACAGCTGCTGGACTGACAGGGTTTGAGTTGGTGGGGAGGTACTAGGATCACAAATGAACGATTGCTGCCATATCCAGCAACTCGTCTCAGTGCCACTGACACTCAAGAGCTCTCACTACATAACATCTGTGTATTGTCAAACTGTTCCTGCTAGCTCTGGTACTGACAAATAATTGCTATATATTATTCTCAAATTCTGATCAGGTATTTACATAGTTTCAGCAGTAGTGTATAGCCTATTTTACCATACTGTTAATGCACATCATGTATTGTTAGCTGTCTTGTTGCGGCTCGAAAAACTACACAGACTGGTATCCCATTCTGAAGAAACTGCCTATCACCTGTTGTACCCCAGAGAAAGGAACGATTGGAGTGTTTACCTGTGACTACAATACTACGACCCTTCACAAGACTCCCTGCTTTTCCGCTATTGGTCACATCATTCAGGACAATTTGTCTACCATTGGATTCACTGGAATTACAATTGCTGTCATTCAGGTAGATATAATTGTATTAAAAAATATACTTAAATTATTTAATTCTGTATAATTATGTACACAATCCAAAATGGCAGACACCCATAATTTAATGTGAAAGTGCTTCTTATTTTAAGTGAAGTTTGAGTGGTAAAACCAACATAATATTACTTAATTACACTTAATCTTTGCAACTAAACTGTAAGTCCAATTTAATGAAGAAATGATTCAATTACCTTGAAGATAAGAATATCCAATAAACGTAACAGAAACCCAACCAAGACCTCATTTTAAATAAGCACCTCAAAGAAAATAGCGCTATTAAACATGTATTTTTGTAATAAACAAGTTGCTTTTAACATTGAAAATCTGTAAACTCTCAATATTCAATTTCAACAGATCAATATTAATATTATTATAAAAACTCCATATAAGAAAACAAGATGTTTTATTTCTTTCAACAATTTTCTAGGGGCGTGCGAGTAGTGATTTTTGAGTTCGAGTCGAGTAGTTGGCATTTTTGAGTATCGAGTATTTTCGAGTGAGTATTTACAGAAGAATGTCCTGTTCACCCAAGACATCTGTAAAAGGCAGACACCATCCTAAGTCTATGTTAAGTTTTGCCAGATTCATAAATATATACATCTAAACTGATAACAATAATTTTGATTTGTTGTTTGTAACTGTTACATTTGATAAATAAAACTTTTTACTTCCTGCCTTCCTGCATTTTTATGTGGCGTTGTTTTGTTTAATCTTTTTCCTTTTTTCAGAACTAATATTATATACAATATTAAGATAAAACATTATTAATTGAAACAACGTGGATTATAAAGATTTAATCTGTTTACTTATATCAGATCAGATTTTCTATGCAAGCCAATTATACTGTTTCACAGCTGGCCGATTAATTTATCTGGTGTTCAAGTTCAATTTATCTGGCAGTTCAAAGTGTACCGCGAAAACGTAGTGAAGCTTGTCGGCAAAATCTGCATCCAACCAAACTGATGCTAAAATTCAGGCGTCATCGCCAAATGCAGTCATTTGCTTTCAGAATTACCTCCTCTCAACAAAAAGTTGATTGTGTATACGCCAAGAAGAGTGGATCTGTATTCTGTGGGTATTTAATTCAGTAATAACAAGGTTACAACAAACCGGAAATAAGCTCTGAATTATATAATCAAATTTGAAAATCTAGATGACAAAGTTTGTAGTTCAATCGATTGATAATAATAACTAAGCAGGTTTACTACAAATAAATTTAAAGTCGCTTAGGATGAATTAGTTTTTAAATTATGATCGGTAATGAAATATGTGTGACTTTAAACTACTTTGATAATGAGGCTACACTGAACAACAGATAAATAATTTTGTCATAATGAGAAATTCATGAAAACCTGGTGTAATCGAATGAAAACCATAGACGTAGTCTGCTAATATAACTATAATATAGGTCTAGCCGATATTGGCGACAAGATGCAGTATGAAATATCAGCTAAGTGCCAACTAGTGATACAGTGAAGATTTTGGGCAGCTAAATTATAAACTTGTGAATAAAAAACGAGACGTTTGGTAAGGGTTCGGTTCAATAAAAATTATTTTCCGAATCTCTAAATTCGTCGTATTTTGTTTAGAAGAGGTCTTCCAACATGTTTCTCCCTCACTTGGGTTGATTCGTGATTGTTTTAAAGTTAACATCGACGTCAATGTGAACAGTGGACCGTTCAGTGAGTTTACGAATCAAAATTATCTTACTTTACCACCTTTTACACTGCAACTGTGTTATTTTCTTACCTAGTCAGAAAACCGTTCAACAATTTGCCAGGAAAAATATCGTATGCACAAATATTACACACAGTTTTGGCGATCCAAGGCATTTTCGGAATAATAATTAATAGACGTTTGCCACGGATATATACATATTTTTTTTATTTGAAGGAAAATAAATCAATAATGTTGAGTTACACGCTGCTAGAACATCATTACCATATTTTATATGATATGATATGGTATTTTTTTACTTCAAATCATTGGGCGATTCCCTGCTCTGATTAAAAAACAAAATAGACCTCAATCGACTCTCAAGAAATATACAATAATGTCAGTTCCGAAAAGGAGCTGAGCGGTTCCTTGCACGTACATATACTACAACCAAGATGAACTTTCACCTAGAAAAGATGGGAAGTTTGATTCTTAGGATGTAAAGTGACCTGTTCTCCACACCTTTTTGACTGAACGGTATTATTGATATGAAAGAAAATATGCATAATTTGCACAGCATACAGACTATTAGATTTTTATCAGTAACAGGTTTTTTTGTGCATCTTGAACCGGACCTCTCGTCCCTTTTTTTGGGTCATAAAGACACCAACCAGTACTTCTGTTTTATTTACGCTATTTTAGGTTAGGTTACAAGTGACTAGTAGACTCGACAACTAACATGTGTGATCGCTACTATGGTAACTATTTACAGTGATCGCTACCTTCCCAGCTCTGTTGTTCACTTTGAATTGAACTAGTTCAAATCATAATGAACTAACTTGTTCACTACGTTGACTAGTTCGTTTAACTGTCGTCGTGTACTACCTATTCTTAGGCGTATTGTTTAGTTCATAATTACGCATACTAAACTGATAACGTATGATTAAGGGTAAAATAAAACACAAGGAAGCGCACATTTTTTATTCATAACTTATAAAACTGTTTACTCTTAAAACTAAATTAATAAATATGATATTTCGTGAAATACAACTACTCGATCGAACTTCGAGTATTTTCGGAAGCTTCGAGCCTAGTTCGAGTATTAAAATACTCGATCAATACTCAAGTTTCAAGTACTCGCACACCCTTGTGCTATTTACACAATTGCAATAGACATCGTCAAAAAATAAAACTACTTAAATAGTACAGTCAGGTCTTAAGACATATGTGAAACACAAAAGAAATAAATTAAAATTAATAGATAAAATAGGGCTTAGCCTACTTATAATTTAGCCTATATCAGATATGCTAAAGGATCTCAGTTCGATCCCAATCAGAGTCAATACATTTTGAGAAGGATCAGCTGATAACCACCGGCTGTTCATTTGTCATTGGGCTATTAATTAATGACACTTTCTAAGGAATAGTCGGCCTTAGTTTGTAACAATGACTACATTCGCTCATCTACACTCATCACACTCAATTGAAATCCATATTCGCCCATATCTTGACGATCGGCGTCTTACGAATAAATAAAAATAAAATATAAAAAATTCTTCAAGGCTTTACAAAAGATGTTTTGATAACCAATTGTGTAAAACATTAGATAGTTTTCTCTCAGTTAGATCCTGCCATGCAATTGGTAATTTATTCCATAGTTTAATGCCTATATTTATGGTAACTCATTGTTTTTGTCAGCCTGCATCTTGGTAACATCAGCTTTCCACTAGATCTAGTATTTTATTCGTGGATCATATTACTAACTACAAATAAATGTAAATTTCTTTGAACTAAAATTAAAAATATAAAAAATGAACAGGTTAACAATAGCTAAAATATTTGATTGCACAAATAAAGGCTTACCGTAATCTTAATGGTTTTGCATTCATTATGATCCTAACCACTTTCTGTTGTAAAACTAATATTTTTCCTAAACCTACACTATTGCTCCATATAATTAAACCATATCTCAAAATGCTCTCAAAAAAATGAATAATTGGCCATTCTCAAATACTTATAAGTGACTTGTCTTTTTAAGTTAACAGTTAAAAATACAATTCTAGATAGTATTCTACAAACATTATCAGTATGGCTTTTCCATGATAGACTGGAATCAATGCTTATGCCTAATAAAGTGACAACATTTTTTTGACCTAAACTCTCATCAGATCTCAAGGAAACGGTCATATTTTGTGTGTTATCTTTGTTTAAAAACAATCCATTGGCCTCAGACCAATTAATCACATCGGCAAGTAAACACTCAAAGACAGATTTGACATCCCCAACATTTTTATGAACATTCAGGAGGGATGTGTCGTTAGCGTAAATAGTTGTCAAACAATTGAGATTAAACCTAAGGTCTATATTAGAATAATAAAGAGTAACGGCCCCAATACTGAGCCTTGGGATATCTCTAACTTAACATCTAAAGTCTGAGAAAGTGCACCTCTTACATCGACAAATCTTTTCCCTGAAAACTATAATAGCTTAATTTGGACAATAAAATATGGCGTACAGTGTCAAACGTTTACTTAGATTACCTGAGCAAAATTGCAATTTTCTAAAACTAATAGTATTTGCTGTACGAGAAGAGTCTATAGCCTGAATTGTGGACCTACAAGAACGATAGCCATATTGACAATTACTAATGAATTAAGTGAATCAAAGTGATAACATACCTGTGGTTTTAGAATTTTCTCAAATATTTTTGCAATGACAGGTAAACAAGATTGGTCTATAACTACTTTCTAGGTCTGGATTACCTTTTTTAAATATGAGCACTACTCTACATATCTTTAAACAAGAAGGGAAAATACCCTCTACAACACACTTATTCAGACTCCACACAATTTAATGACTCCACTATCTCTTCAGCAACATCATTATGACCTTACTGTAGATTCCATAAGAATCTTTTGTTAATGAGATTTTAAGCGACATAAAACACTATAAAGCTTTACTAGCTGACACTGTGGAGAAAAATTGAGTCGACTGCACCATGTAATTTCTGTTCAGGTATTGCTTTGCTACATCAGGAGAGGATTTGACCTTTTCACATATCTCTTTGAAAGAACAAGACAAAGAAATCATTGAAGCCATCTGGTTCTAGGCTAGATTGTATATTAGCAGATGTTCTTCCAGAAGCTCTATTGATTATGGTCCATGCTGTTTTACATTTATTGGATTTTTTTACAATGGTTTCTTCATTTTTTGTATCTTAGCTTCCCTCAGAGCTAATCTATACTGACGTCTTAAGGTTTTTAAAACATTTGCAGACTGTTCACTTTTATTCATTATATAATTATCCTTACAAATTAAAATTAAATTCTTCATCGTAGCCAGTTGTGGTGTGTACCAATTTTTCGTCACCTCCTTTGCTCTTGTAAAGTTACTTTTATTCACACCGATATAGTTAATTGGAAAATAAATATTGAATAAAGTTAAGAATCTGTTAAAAAGATATCAAAACAAGTACCAGCTAAACAATCATGTGACAGCATATTCAGAAACCAGTTTTCTTCAGTTAACACTTTTTTCAGAGAGAGAGAGTGAGTGAGTATGTGCGAGTGTGAGTGAGATAGGGAGGGGGAGGGAGGGAGAGGAAGATGGCTTCCACTATTGCTGGGTAGGTAGCTGTGGTGGGGGTTGTACATCCCTAGAGCAACACTCAGGTATAGATGCAGTATTTCAGTTAGTAAAAATATGAAGTTTGCTGATGGGGAAGGGGTTGAAGGGAAGTGGTCTATCTTATGCCCACTTCCCTGCTATGAACTGATCATATCCACCAATCCCCATCTTCTCAATGAACTGACCAATACTATTACCACTGCCAACATCCTGCTAACCTAACTCAAAAAAAAAAAAAAAAAAAAAAAAAAAAAAAAAAAAACTAAAAACTATTTACAAACCCTCCAAACAGCTGGATTCCTTCAAATTAGGCCTAACCTTGAATCCACCTATCCTCTTATAGGCCAAAAACCTAACCTAGCTGACCTTCTTAATATACTCACACGCATTGGCCAACTCCCTGTTCTTCCCAAAAAACTGTGTACCTACTCCTCTAACAACTATATTAACCCTTCCCCCGCAAGTGTCAAACCCACGGAAACAGTCAATCCTTCCAACCATTCCGTCTATAACCTATCAAATCATACCATCTCCGAACCCGAACTAAGCATTTTGTCCAAAGGCCTTACTTTCACTCTACTTCTCACCGAGACCAGTTCTCCTTAGTTTCTGATGTCATTTCCTCTGCCCGCAACCTGAAGTTGAAGATGTTTTTTAAAAACAACACCTTCAAACCTGCCTGAAACCTGCCTAGCGCGCTACAAACCTCCTTCCCGCTTTGACCCACCACCACTACCTCCTGACCATCCTATTGAAAAAATATCAGATCCTCAGTTCTTCTCCCAACTCCCTAAAGATCAGAACCTTACCATTGCTGAACGCGGAGCCATAAAGTCCCTAAAATCCAATGACAACATAATGATCCTTCCTACCGATAAAGGTTCCACCACTGTTATTTTTAACAAATCCGATAATATCAATTAACCTCCAGTTGTCCGATTCCACCCCCTACAAAAAACTTGACTTCGACCCAACCGAAAAACACAACCAAGAACTGAAAAATCTCCTCCTTCATCATGCTAAACACCAAAACCTAACCACCGCCAGCCAAATCCTGCTTATCAATGAACAGCCTATTCCACCCCAGTTTTATATCTTACCCAAAATCCATAAAGGCACCATCCCTCCCCCTGGTAGGCCTATTGTGGCCAGCTATAATTAAGTAATTAAGTTACCGAACGTATCTCTCTCTGCCTTTGTCGATGACAAACTCCAACCTCTAGTACGACAACTTCCTTCCCACGTCCAGGATACCAATCATTTCCTTAGTCTTCTCTCCAATCTTCCCCAACCTCTACCTCTTAACACCAAACTAGTTACCATTGATGCCACTTCACTGTACACCAATATACCCCATGCTCATGGCTTAGCTGCTATTGAGTATTTCCTCAATACACACCCTCCAAACACCAAACCTAGCACTTCCTTCCTAGTTCAGCTGACTCAATCCATCCTTGAAAAAAACCATTTCCAAAGTTCTGGCATCAACTACCTCCAGATCAAGGGTACTGCTATGGGTACCCGCATGGCCCCTTCCTATGCCAAACTGTTCATGGAGAAATTGGAGAAGACTTTCCTTCAAAAACAACCCGTCCAACTCCTCTGCTGTCTCCGTTTCATCGATGATATTTTCATGATCTGGACTGACTCCGAAACCAATCTTGAAACCTTTCTTCAAAGCCTACAAAACTTTTCATCCCTGAATTTCACCTGGCAATCCTCTTCTGAACGCATATTCTTCCTTGATGTTGAAATTGGATTGGAGGACGGTGTCCCTCAAACTGATATTCACATCAAACCTACCAATAAACAACAATACCTTTACTATACCAGCTGTCACCCCAACAACACTAAACGCTCCCTACCCTATAGTCTAGCCATCCGTGCCAAACGTATCATTTCTACTCCCAGAAACCTAAATAAATACAACAACCAACTTGTCAGTGCATTCCAAGTTACCCTACCAACCTTATTAAAAACCAAATCCGTTTAGCCCAGTCCCAAAATCAACCCCAAACCAGAAGCAGTTCCCAATGCTTACCCCTTGTCACTAATTACCACCATGGCCTACAGAAACTCAACCAAATCCTGAAAGATGACTTCAACATCTTAAAAGCTTCCTCCCACACGAAAGATCTCCTTAAAAAACCTTATATTGTGACTTTCAGACAAAACAAAAACCTCCGCCAAATCCTGGTCCATCCTAAGTTACCTGCTCCCAACATCCTGACCTGTCCTAAAGACCAGCAACCACCCGGTTCTAATCCTTGTAACAAGAAATCTTGCAAAACCTGCCCTATTCATCTCCCAGCCACAACTTTTACCAGCTCCACCACCTCCTTAACCTACAAGATACATGGAAACTACTCCTGTGATTCCGCCAAACTAATCTATCAACTCCAGTGCCAGCACTGTCCTGCCCAATATATCGGCCTTACCAGTGAAACCCTTCGAAAACGCATGGTCATAGACATGATTGCAAAGTCCAAAATCCTGAAAAACCTGTATCTGCCCATACTCTTCTCCATAATCAAAATTTTGATCAGTGTTACTAAAGTAATCAGATCCCTTCCTTCCAATGCCAATAGTTCCCAACTCCAAAGGATGGAATTAGCACACCAATGGATAACAAAATCCCGTGACCCACCTAATCTGAACATAAGATAGACCACTTCCCTTCAACCCCTTCCCCATCAGCAAACTTCATATTTTTACTAACTGAAATACTGCATCTATACCTGAGTGTTCCCTAAGGATGTTCGAGGCGTGTTTTAAAAGTAAGTACCGTTTTGGAATCCCGCCGCTGTAGCGCTGCGGTCGGCGTTCAGCGCATGCGTGCTGGGTACTACTATCTATTAGCGAGCCACAGCCGCCGTCACGGATACAATCAACTGTATTTAAGGTCACTTATGACTGTTTAAAATTCCTCCTCCGATTAAAAATGCCGCCGACTGTGAAATATGGACTGTGTACATTTTCTTAATGCTAAGGGTGTGGAAGCAGTTGATACTCATCGTGAGTCTGTCACAGTGACAATAAATTTGGTTTTACAAATCATAACCATCACGATTCAAATGGTCTAGGAATGTGAGAGAACTGGTTAAACATTTTTTGTGTGATTCTCATCAAACGTTTCTTTTTGTGATTCTCCGTCAGCATTTTGGGAACCTACCGTAAGCATAACGTTCTGTACTTCAAACAGTCTGTCACAATGTCAATAATCGCACTTCTTGACACTTGAAGACACACTACATAATGATGCATTTGTAAAGCGTCTGTTTTCTCTGAATTTTTTCATCAACCTTTTGCAACAAGCCATCAGTAATGAGTGAAAGTTTCCGACTTCGTTCGTGAAAGTTACCTTAAAAGCTCTCATCCATTTCCATACCATCCCATCACTCATTCTGTTTTTTCAATAAACTTCACAGATCTCTCGATGAATGTCAGCTGCTTTCATGCCTTTATCGTTTGCAAAAACTTATCACAACATGTATTTTACAGTTGGCGGCATTTTTAATCAGAGAAGGAATTTTAAACAGTCATAAGCGACCTTAAATACAGTCAAATGGGTCCGTAACGGCGGTTGTGGCTTGCCAAAAGATAATAGTATCTAGCACGCATGCGCTGGACGCCGACTGCAGCGCTACAGAGGCGGGATTCCAAAACGGTACTTACTTTAAAAACACGCCTCGTACAATCCCCACCACAGCCACCTACCCAGCAATAGTGGAAGCCATCTCTCTCTCTCCCCCCTTTCTCCCCCTCTCCCTCTCTCTCTCCCCCCTCTCTCTCACTCACTCACTCTACCTGAATAAAAGTGCCGGTGGTATTGAAAATGTGTTTATTTTGTGTTTGTTACTACTACCAAGTGTTAGTGAACTTGTCTTTTAAGCTAAGTTTGCTGATTTCCTATCTCTCCAATATACTAATTCCTGGCCTAGTGCCCAATTAACCTAACCTAAAATTGTCAAGTACATTATTTGAAATACCCCCACAATTAAAATGAAACCAAACATGACAATTTCCACTGTATTTAATGCTCCCAGAAGATTTGGTGACATTTTTATTGCAATATCCACACTTCTTCTGGTGACGTCACTGCCACCTCACTTCCAACTCAGTGTATTATATGGCAAGCTTGTTTTTTTATAGTGGCTTTTAATAAAATCAATATAATATTCCATATTTCTTTAACACTCAGTGCAAATCTAGTCAAGGTGAAAATATTGATAAACTATTTAACAAAATCACAATGCTACACTATAAGAGTAACGTCAATGCTCTGTTTGATAGAGAATGATTTTTAAAGACAAAGTCAACTGTCTTTCCACGTATGTGCCACAGACCTGGGACATTGACACCTGCTGAGTGTGCATCCTGACCTCCAAAACAACACAATCTCAATTTTAACGACCTAATATGCCAGGTCCCTTTTTTAGTTTAATTGCACTTATCATTTTGCAATATATCCACTATCAGTATCACTAAGCCTTTATGGGTGGGCTGGTGGGTCAGTACTACTGAGCCTGTATGGGTGGGCGGGTGAGTCAGTACCACTAAGTCTGTATGGGTGGGCGGGTGAGTAGGTTAGTACCACTGTATGTGTATGGGTAGGTGGGGGGGTTAGTACCACTGTATGTGCATGGGTGGGTGGGTGGGTAGGTTAGTACCACTGTATGTGCATGGGTGGGTGGGTGGGTAGGTTAGTAGCACTGTGCGTATATGGGTGGGCGGGTGGGTTAGTACCACTGTATGTGTATGGGTGGGCGCGGGTGAGTGGGTTAGTACCACAGGAGAAGTTTCTGAAACAAGCAAACCCACTAGTTATTGGAAAATACTTTGAATATGTATGATGAACAGTCATATTCAGCCTGAAAATGGTCAGATAAAACGAGATCTTTACTTTAGTACTTTAGTAGGTGTTTGTGTAAAGTAATCATGTGTGAAGTTTTGTATCTTCATCTGATATGGTGAAGGAGGCTTACAATAAGATGTGTCAAAGATGTTCTTTTCAGAAGATCTTTTGAGCATCTTTATGGTGTGTGAGACAATTCCTCACTTTTCTCCTTTCCTTTTAGGAGTGCTTTAATCCTATATTTAATTTAATAGTTACATTTATGCTCAAAGTTGCAGCATTTTAGTTTTTGTGTTTATAATGTATTTTATTGTTTAAACAAATAAAGATAAACTATGAGTAAGCTATCAAGATGATTTTGATTTCAGCTCCTCGGAGTGATCTTCTCGTGCAACCTTGCTTACTCCATCAGGAAAGACTATGTTACTGTTTAATATTTCAGCTCCTCGGAGTGATCTTCTCGTGAAACCTTGCTTACTCCATCAGGAAAGACTATGTTACTGTTTAATATTAACATATATATACTGCTAAGATCATCTTCAAATAACTAAAATTTTAAAATCATTCAAGAGCACTTGATCTGATAACTAATGTTACTTAATGATCTTTCAGAGGATGTAATTATTCAAAAATGTTAAAAAGGTTCCGTTGTTGAAGTATTAGACCATAGTGGTTATAATAAATGCAAGTTAGTGCCTTAATTTAACTATCTTATAAATAAGAAAAGTAGGTGAAAGTCAATACTTACTATTTTCGTATGAAATATTGCATGCTTAATAATTGGTGAACTGTAGGTTCAAGAATTATGGAAACGTTGTTTGTAGCAGTTTTTTTTTTACTTTTATACTACATAATCTGTTATATGATAAACACTGCTTTTATTTAGTTTAATCATGATCTGCATTAATTTTTTTCTAGACAATAGCTATTAACTTTCAGGGCTACACAAAACTTTTACTTAATATAAGATTGTGGTTAAGCATAAGAAAATACTTAGTGTTCTAACCTTGCCATTTTTATAATTTGTTATTTTCCATTTCATTTCTTGATACATGAAATCTTTCATTATTTTTACTGTACACTTGAAAAATAATTGTAGGGCCCTAGGCCTAGGATTTCTGTAAAAAGTGAGAGGAAAGGAAAGCAGCATCCCTGTATAAGTAAGTGACATCTTCCTCAGTCACTTGACAACTGGCAGGAAGGAATCTCTAGGTTTGGTAATCTCTCCCCCAATCCCTATTATAAGAAAAAAACTTAGCTGATTCCTCTCCTACCTAAGCAGAAAAATAAAAACAATACACCTTTGTAACAGAAGCATAGCTGGTGAAAAATTAATTTTAGTGTTCAACAGTTGACAATTTTTATTTAATTATTTAATTTTGTTACGTAACACCATTTACATTGTAAAAAAATAACAACATGGTAGGTAACTTGTCAGAATACTAATCTAGATTTACAGCTAAAAATAAAGAGAATTCAGAATTGCCATGTTAAAAAGTCATATGATAAACAGTTAATAATACAAAGTCTACATGAATTAAAAAAAAAAAATAAATAAACGTAAAATTCTATTGGTAAGGTATTAATATGAAACATCCTTTTAAAAGAAAAATCAAGTTAATTAGTTGTTTATTAATATATATAAAAGTGATCTCTGGTTATTAAGAAACTCGTCAATATTATAAAAACAATTTTCTACCAAGTAGTCAAACAAGAGTTGTTTAGATTTAAAGAGTTAACTATTTTCATCTCAGGTGGAATGTTATTGAAAAGTTTAATTGACATGTATTATGGATTTTTCTCATAAAATGTTGTATGGTGTAACATATACTGAAAGTTATTTGAATTTCTAGTTCTGTATTTACTACTGATATTAACCCTAAAAAATCACACTGGTGCAATATTCAAGTGATTTGGAAGGTAAGAGTCATCATAAAAAAGAGATTTCTTGTAATTACAGTGAAGATTGTACTTCCTGAATCCAATTTCAAATGTGACTGTGGGTGCATTTGTCTAGTTATTGAAGAAGAGACCAGTGGCTTTCGCCTACTGTATCTTTCTGTCTATAGTTGACCAAATACACTCACTTCTTTTCCTGTCTTTTTTACTGATGACATTCTGTCCTGTTATAGCTTTTTTTCTTAAATTATATCTTAGGGCTGTTTCACACTCATATTGTATTGTATTGTATAATGTAGTTTTGAAACAAATTGCAAACATGACAAGAATATCCTATTCCAGAGTGGGGTCTTGGAGTGTATCTTTCTTTCCAGGATGTTGGGTGATATTAGCTATCATATATTCTTTATATAGGCTATGTACCATCATGTAGGACCTTTTGAATAGATTATATTATTTGAATAGATATAATATCAGTTGGCAC